>CAUYSK010026819.1:0-12794 GCA_963575035.1 Avahi laniger | reverse complement strand
ATTTTGGATTTTGAAATTTTTTTCAGATTTTTAAGTATTTCCATTTACATAATGAGAGGTTTGGGGGATGGGACCCAAATCTAAACACGAAAATCACTTACGTTTGATAGACACCTTATACACAAAGGCTGAAGGTAATTTTATACTATATTTCTAAATCGCTTTGTGCCTTCGGAAACGAAAGGCATTGCTATCTCAGCTGCCTGTGTAGGCCGTCTGTGGCATCATATTGGTGATCCAAAAGTTTTGGATTTTGGAACATTTTAGATTTTGAGTTTACAGATTAGAAATGCTCAAGGTCTGCTGAGAAATCCCTGCTTTGTTTTTTGGAAGGAATCATCTAGGGAAATCTATGGAAAGTACTCAGAGCAGAAAATGTATAATTATAGGGATCTTCTTGAACCAAAGCAGGATAAGGTGTGTCCTGCATCATATCACATTTTCCTCTTGAACTGTGCCCCACCCTTGTGGTACTATCTGTAGACTTAAAATAATGTCTCGTGAGTTCTCCTAAAATATACCTAGGAGGTCCCTGAAAAGTGGGTAATTATAATATACTCTAACCAAATAACCTTAGGTGGAACGTGCATTGCTTGCCCAACAAACATTCTTCCCTCCTTCCTGGTGGAGCTCTGACTTGTGTACACCCTGCACGCACACACACACGCACACACACACGCTGTGGCCCCACACTCACTCTAGGGAAGGAGGTGTCTAGACTGAGCCAGTGGGTACACTGCATTCCCACCACTGGTCCAGACGTGGGCAAGTGATCTTATTTGTGTCCAAATACTTTTAGGAAATTTTGTGCCTGTTCAAGATTAGAACTCCCATCTACACGGAGTCTATGTACTCTATATCTGTGTGGATTAAGTCCTCCTCATGCTGGGATTTCCCTGGAGACAAGACAGACCCCGAGAGCAGGAAGTGAGGTGCGTACTGAATGAACTTAAAAGGTATCTTGCTCACTGCAAAGGTCAGACGGGGTACAGTGTTTGGTTTATTCATTTATTCGTATTATTTTACACTTTTAATCACAGACCCAGTTGTGCAACTTTGCAACTCAGCAGTACTTTTGCTTGGCATGGGGGAAGAGTCCTTTGAAGTTTCATTATTAAAAAAAACGGGTGCTGAGAAGTTCTTGGACGAAGCTTCCGGCACCACAAATGAGCTTTTCCTTCTTCGCTGAAAAGCCTGTTTCTTGCATCTTTAGCTGAACTTGAAAGCAAATGCTATCAGCATTCCTGATTAAAAGAAAAAAAAAAAAACCCTTTTAATCATCCTTCCAGCTGAGCTCTGTTTTCCTGTGTGTTTGTTGCTTCATGGAACTCTGATAACCTTGAGCTATGTTCTCAATTCACCGTGCCAAACAACAAATTCTGTAAAGACTTGTTTTTTTTTTTTTAATGAATCTGACGTTGACTTAAATTTCAGTTGTGTTCTGATGTTGCTCTATTCTTTCAATGGAGTTACGCATTTGTAATACCTAAGAATAGTATATTATTGCACACTTTTGCTAGCTGCATGTTGAATCACCCCGTAATTTCTTGGGTGCTTGCTTTTTGCTTTCACAGCTAATTAGAATGCATGCTGCCAGAAAATATGTTGTTACATAAAAACTGGCCCGACTTTTTCTTAAAGAGCATGCATCTTAAAGGAGATGCTTCCTTCTGCGTCGGATATAGGAAGATGTGAAGTTCTCATACTTTCTTCCCCCAAACTGTTTCCCACTCTACTCTTCTCATCTCACCTCTTTGAACTTGAAAATACAGGGTTGAGGTTCCCCCCAACATAGAACTTTCTAAAGGAAAGAAATTCTTAAGTGTAAGCCATCTTCATTTTCTGTTTCTTTCCAACTTTTTGATTGGGTGTGTCTCCGCTAAATTCATGTGTTGAAACTTTTCCCCAAAGGGATGGTGTTAGGACGTGGGCTTTTGGGAGGTGTTGAGGTCCTGAGGGTGGAGCCTCACGGATGGGATCAGTGTCCTTATAAAAGGGACCCCAGAGAGCTCCCTCGCCCCTTCCACCATGTGAGAACACAGCAAGAAGGCGCCATCTATGAACCAGGAAGTGAGTCCCCACCAGACACAGCCTCTGCCACGCCGGGATCTGGGACTTCCAGCCTCCAGGACTGTGAGCAATGAATACCTGTTTATAAACCCTTCAGCTTATAGTAATGTGCTACAGCAGCCCAAGTAGGCTAAGAAGTAGGTCTTAGACCATGACTTTGCCCGATGTTATCAATACTAGGGCAAACATTTCTTATTATACATCCAGGACTGAGAAAACAAACTCCATTAGACAAATTTCTAATTGTTAACTACGATGACCAGTGCTGCAAAGGGTAAAGGGGTGGACAGGTAGAAGATGGGTGGATGATGAGAAACAATTTAATGGGGGAAATGGATGGTATTTGGGTGATGGATGCATGAAAAACCCATACTTCACCATTAGGCAACCTATGCATACGACAAAATTGCACTTGTGTTGCATAGATTTGCACAGGTACAAAATGGAATTTGCTCTCCTGTGGTCTTTAAGGGTTATCTTTATTGTCTTTATCACCCAAATTAGGAAATGTTTGATGTAAAGTTAAAATGCCTCATAGGTCTTCTGTGAAAGCATGGTAGACTCAGGCTGACATTTCTGCTTCTGTGCTTTATAAGCTGTATGTCCTTATGGAACAGATTTCTCTCGGCATCCATTTTTCTCAGCTGCAACATGAAGGCATGCATTAAATAACTTTTAAGATGCATGGCAACTATAAAAGCATTTCTAATTTTTGCAACACAGAAGATTTGCTTTGAGCCTCATTTCCTGCACGGATTTTCATTTAGTTCCATATGTTGATGGGAGTTAGGGGAAAATATGAGGTTGCATTCCAGGGTGCTAAATATACTCTGGTATATAAATATAGAGGTAAGCTTTAGGGGAAATTTTAAATGTTTTGTCACGGAGAGGACAGGGTCCCAGCATCTCAGAAAGAACCAAAATCTTCAGACCCCTATTATATGTGAAGAATCACAGGGTTTTCAGGTTTGTGGTTTTAGGATGCTTAGAAGATTACGACAAGAATCCCTTTGGGCTCTGGGAAAATTACATCTGTCTTTTTCACACTTGCTTTGCGGTGTTTCTTGAGTCTTTATTTTAACTACCATGTGCATATGTGATTTTGTTATAAGCCGTGTCAAATCTTTTGATCCCGTGTGGAAGTAGATGGAGTACGTGTTATGGATAAAGGAGCATGCCTTTGGCTATCGGAGGAAGTTTTGTGGTCTGTGGCACAGAGTTTCTGTGTGTTTCCGGCAGGAGAGATATAGCCGTGATGTTCAGGGGCAGATGGAGCCCAAGAACCAGCATGGACAAATGAGAAGGAAGACCTGATGTTGTTTTCTTTTTGTAACAACTTTATCGAGGTAGAATTCACATGCCACACACTCCACCCATTTAAAGTACTCAATTCAATCGTCAGAGTTGTGCAATTATCGCCACAATCAGATTTAGAACATTCTCATTATTCAACAAAAAATATCATACTCTTTAGCTATCATCCTTTTATTCCTCTGTTCCCTCCTTCTTCCCACTTTCCCTGGAAACCAGTAATCTGCTGTCTGTTTCTATGGATTTTTATTTTCTGGAGAATTCTCACAAATGGAACCATATAATACATGGTCCTTTGTGTTTGGTGACTTCTTTCTCTGAGTGTGATGTTTTCAGGGTTCACCCATGTTCTCGCCTATGTCGGAATTTCATTCTTTTTCATGGCTGAATAATGTTTCATTGTATGTCTAGACCACATTTTTATTATAAAATTCAAAGAGTCAGAGATAAGTCTAGAGAATCTGTCTGGGTCAGCTTCTGGGTGTGATGTCCTTTAGCAAAGTATTGTCCCTGAGCTCCCAAAGCTGATGGCTGTATTTGGTCCTGGTTTCTGACAAAAGGAGAGAGACTGACATGGACTTCATTGTTTCTCAAGTCTCAATGTTTTCTGTGTGATAACTTCCAGAAGAATCTGGGAAATGAGTCTTGGCTTGGCCACTGGTGGCAGACATAGGACTCAGATCATGGCCAAAACAGCTATTTCATTAAAAGCAGAGGTAGCACAAAAGCAAAGGTCTTGGACACAAACCAAGATGGAGTTCCCTTCTCTTTCTGGAGAATCACATGTGCCTACTCCAGTATAGTCAAGGTGGAGTGATGCCTGAGGCCAGTGGCACGAGTGAGCCCTCAGAGGACAACACCTTCCAGATCCTCAGAGGATCTTGAGATGGGAAGATAAGAAGATGATCCTGGATTTAATGTCATCACAGAAGTCCTTGTAAGAGAGAGGGTAGATGTGACAATACATTGGAGCAATGTGCTTTGAGAATAGAAGAAGGTGCCACAAGCCAGGACATGCGGGCAACCCCTAGAAGTTGGAAAAGGCAAGGAAATTGGTATTTCTGTGGAGCTTCCAGAAGGAACCAACCTTACAGGTACCTTAGTTTCAGCCCAGTGAGACCCATTTTAACTTGCGCTTTAAATGCTGAGATGAAGCCCCTTCCTTGCTAAAGTGTGGTATCAAGGCCAGTAGCCAGAAGAATCATGGTGTAAGGTTCTCAATGGCCCAGGAGTGTCAATGTTGACCCGTTTGGCTGAACATGCAGCCTGTGGCTGCAGTCATGGTGCAAGATGCTGAAAATGTCTAGGTCATAGGCTCGTGTGGCCAGAACTTTGTGCAACCCCCAGCTGGCCACACAAGGAACCCTGATATTGCAAAATAGTTCAAAGTCTGTTGCTTCTTACTGTCTTTCTCAGAGTCTGCTAGATGGTGACTCCGAGGTTGTGGAGGAGCAAATTCATGCACGGCCCTTCCCACTGGGTTACGAGCCCACAGTGAAGTCTAATATGGGTGTTGGAGAGAAATGAAGACTTTTGGTCAAGCTGGAGTGGAAAGGGAGCTTGGCACATGGCCCAGGAAGCCTCCCCAATCCTTTTGCAAATGAGCTTATGCTACTGTGCAGATGACAAAGCGGTTCAAAGCTGCCTTCTTTTAACAGCTGGTTCTATGTCAGTGATTCCCACCTGGAGGTAGAAGAAGCTGAGGGGACACATGCCTGTTGTAGGGAGAGAGGAAGAGAGAGAGAGAGAGAGAGAGAGAGAAAGAGAGAGAGAGAGAGAGAGAGAGAGAAAGAACACGTGCACTAGCTTAGAGAAAAGTCTAGAAGCTAACAAAGGACGCCCACCCTGAGCCCCGTGGAATATATTTGAAAGTAATGGTAGGAGACAAAATGAAATTGCTTTATGATTATACCCAATGAATCATGCTTGTTCAACACACCACTTACATATGCTTTCTCCCGAGAGTCCAGAAGAAATACCAATCATGTGGCGTAATAGAGTCAGATCTCAGAGAGCTGTTCAGGAGTAAGAACTCGGCTGTTAGGATTGCTGGAGAATTCCTCCTGGGTTGTCTCTGATCAAGCAATGTCAGCCTCACCGGTGTTGGATTCCTCATCTAGAAAAATGAGGGAATGAGTCCGGCTGGTCTTCAGAACCTCTTTCATTTTAAATTTCTGTGCCCTGGGAGATGATTAAATTTCTGTTTCTCATACTCCACACGCCCAGGCTGTGATGGTGTGCCAGTGCCCATGGGCTCAAGATACCTGCACAGGGAAACATCTCAAACTTGCAGGAAGGAATGGTTGATGCTCATGGTCTTGATCCTAGGTGTTTTAAGGGGTCTTGAGGAAGGTGGAACTTCAAAGACCACAGTTGACTACACAGGGAAGATGGGGCTTGTTCTGGACGTTTAGAATAATGGGGTCTGGACAGCAAGATGAAGGTTATGGGATAGGGTCAGATAACAGGATCTATCACTGCCCAGCTGAGCTCCCTTTGGACAGAGAGCAGGTCCAATGTCCCCTACATGAATGGCCATGAGTGGGGACAGAGGGCAGCCCATGCTTGGGCTTGCGTTACCGAGTGTGCACCATTATGGGTCATTGACCTTAGCACGAGGTGTCCACCTCTCAGCCCAAATGTCCTTTCTTGGTCACGTGGGTGGGTTAATAAGCTATCTCTTGGTGGAACATATCATGGGTTTGGAGGTTGGGTTTTTTTGTCTCTGATCTTGTCTCCTTATTGTGCTGTCTTGGCTTGAATTTTGGGGTGAAGATGCTTGAACAATGAAAGATGCTTGTGTTCTAAAACATGGGTGGGCTGAATGCCTAGACACCAGCCCTAATTTTGCCTTCAGGACTCTCAGCAACTGCAGATCTCATGGGTATATGAATGAGCTTCCAACTCACGCCCTCTGTGTCTCCGGGGACTCTCCCGTTCTGAACTGTCCTGACAATTCCTGACACTTTATGTGACTTTCTCACCACTTGCTTCATCCCAGCCGTAAGACCTCCAGATAGGGGGCAACCATGTGATTATATACTGAGGGCTTGCCTCCCAGCTGAAATAATCTTGTAGGAAATTGTTTCGACATTTCAATAAATAAGTCTTCTTGAATAAGAGCCCATGTAAATAACGCTTATATTAAATTCTGCTGTGCTATGCTAAGATAATCACAGGAGGCCACTTCCATTCATCAAAACTTTAGGGGAACAATTGTGCAAGAACATAGCAAAGCCCATGCTGTTCACGCATTGGTAGAAGGGGACGGTGAGTTGCAAAGCTCCTGAATCCAATGTTAAACAAGAGGCAGTACCGGCCAATGGTACACAAATACAGCTAGGGTGATATTTGTTTTGGGGAAAAACTGAGGGTAATTCAAAGAAGATGATTTAGGCTTTACTATGGTGGGCTTTGAATGACTGGCTGCGTCATTTTTATTTTATCCTGTTGGCGCAGGTTGGTGATTAAGGGCTTTCCTTCCCTGAAGGTGGTCGAAATGGTATTTTTATGAGATTAATCTGGCGGCAGAATGTGAATGGTTTTGAGCCCCTCCACCTGTGCTGGGCATATGTGCAGTACCAGGTACTACGACGAAGGCAGAGAAATGTACAGGCAAAATAACACTTTAATCACAGGTTGCAGGCTAAATATAGCTCAGAGGCAGCCAGTCTTGTGAACAGCACGAGAAACTTAAGACATTCACATGCATTCCACATCAGCCATCAGACCTTGAGAGCTCGGTCTTTTGTATTTGGCCAAATCAGATACATTTTCCATTCCCGGAAGTGGTCCATCCTCAAGGGACATATTTAATATCAGGGTCCTGTGTAGCTATTTCCCAACATAAAAGCATTTATAATTTTGATCACTGCTCGTTCTGTGTGTTGCTCTAATTCATACTTTGAGGGTTTCCCCAGACACAGCTGAATTCGTAAACGTTCTGTGACATCCCGTAAATAAAAGCAGATGCTGTCCGCTTATAGTCAACTCTTCAATCTGGCAAACTTAGCAAACTGGTGTGTGTTTAACAAGAGTTGGCTTGAGTTTTATCATGAAAAGAGCCCATGTTGGAAGACAATTTTAGATTCCAAAGCAGAGAATACTACAGAGATGTACTCACATTCACTTTGAGACACCAAAGGGGTCTGGGCTAATAGTCTAGTTCTGAATAGATTGTCATTAATCCATTTGCTGAATGTGACCTTCATCAGGCTAGTCAGCTGTAGGGAGCATCATCTATCCACGGGAAAGATGTCAAAAGGCACAGACATCTCAACCTATTTATCACCATTAATACCCATGATGGAACTGATAGAATACACCTTAGGTTCACCCCCCAAGAGACAACTCAGGAAGGTTTTATGTCCCTTTTAAAATTTTCATTCTCTGTCGAGATAACGTTTTGCTGGTCTGCCAATATATGTATATGTCTATGAATGTATATACGTGTGGGTGTATATATTTTTTTTCTTGCATTAATAAAAGGATAGTAAAATTTTTGGCCACAAGATTTTGGGTAGAGTGTTGTTTCATTTTGTGGATTAACAACCTGGTGGGACCATGGATTTTCAAATATATCACATGAGAGTTATTTGAGAATCAAAGACTTTTTTAGCGTAGCAAGCATCCAATAGAATGTAATCCAATGGAAAAATAGGATTTCTTCCCCTTTTGGCAGGGGGGGCTCCTGAATGGATTTTTTATTTAAGCCTCATTTGCACAGGAATAAAATGAGATAGGGTGTTATTCTCTCAAAGCGCCCAAATTTTTGATGCAACCATCTTGGAGGTCTTCTTTTGTGAAAAATATCCCCGAAACTATTAAAGCTTTGTGTAATTCAAATCCGTAAAAATAGAAACTTAATACATACAGGCATTTGACTGATAGAAATCCAAGATGGTAAATTGCTGCTTTCAGTTTTGAATTAAAATTCTCAATTTGGTGATCCACAGTAGATTCAATGAATCATTCCCAGTGCCCACTATACTTTGTGGTTAGTAACATGCCCAGGAATCTGGCCTAGATATTGCCACGTGGGTTGAACTGCCGGACGGAGGCAGATGCAGAGGGCTGCTTCTATCCTGGAAGAAATTAAATCGATTTCAGCGTTGAGAGTGACATCTGAGTTTGGGTTGCTTGGCTCTCCTAGAAGCCTGCTCTTTGGTGTGTAAAAAAGAGGATATATTTATATAATTAGTTAACAATTTGTTTTTTAGCTTTGCATTCCTCTTCTAACCTTTTTCTTTTTCTTTTTTTTTCAGATTTATGTTGATAGAGGAGTTTAATCTTGTATTGAAACCTGTCGAAAGTAATAGAAACGTAAAAATCAGATGCCAATTTCACTTACTGACGTAAATGCAAATCTTCTTTTTTTCCCCTTTTTTAAATTTCAAAATATTATCGGGGTACAAATGTTTCAGTTACATGAACTGATGTTTTGCAGTTTGAGTCAAAGTTATGTGTGCTCATCACCAAGACAGCAAATAGTTAACAATTTTTAAGGAACTCGAATCAGCCTCCACAGGTGTGTCCTGCATGTGGGCTTCAGGCAATGTGCTGAGGGGAAATTTTTAGTTCTGTCGGCAACACACATTCCAACGCAAAGCCCGATTTAGATGTGCTTGTTGTTATGCAAAATTAAAACAAGTAATGCAGAAAAATCACAACAAAATAAAAATGGTGGGAACTCACCTGGTGTCGTTCATAAGACGGCAAACAGATCAGAGACGCTAATGGACACTTAAGATCTCGATGCAATCAAAAGCATGGAAATGGTTTGGGCCACAACTTTGAGAAACAGAATGAAAACGAGCAGACCAATGCCGTCTACGACTGCTAAAAGACATCTGTGAGTTTTAGAACGGTGGCCTCCAATCAGGGGAGATCTTACTTCCCAGGGGACACTTGGCAATGCGTGGAGACGTCTTCCGTTGTCACAGCGGGGTGGTCTCACTGGCATCTGGTGGGTGGAGCCCAGGGACGCTGCTCCACACCCCACGGTGCACAGGAAGCCCCTCCCCTGCAGAGTCATGTACACCCAAATGTCTGCAGTGCTGAGATTGAGAACCCTGTGTTAGCATGAGAGATTCTCTGTATCTATCTATCTATCTATCCACTTGTCTATCATCTATCTATTATCAATCATCTGTCTAGCGATTCTTTCTATGTATTTATCTATCAATCATCTGTCTAGGTATTCTATCAATCTATCTAGTCTATCATACTCACTTATCATCTATTTTTTCTATCATCTGTCATCTATTGATCTATACCTAAGGTATCTATATCTGTCTATATCTTATCTAATCTGTCTATTCATCATCCGTGTACTGTAATGAAATTTAATCTATCATCTGTCTATTGATCCATCTATTTGTCTATAAATCATCTGTCTCGCTATTCGATTTATCTGTCAATCATCTATTTATTCTATCTAATCTAATCTACCTAACAATCATACTCCATCTATCATGTATTTATTATCTATCGATGTAAACTATCATCTGTCTACTGTCATGAGATCTAATCTATCTCTATCTGTCCATTTACGCATTTATCTGTCAATTATCTATCTAGCTATTTATCTATCAATCATCTAGGTATTCCAACTAATCAAACAATCATACCCATTATCATCTATCTAATCTATTGCCTTTTTATGTATTATCTATCTATCTAATTTATCACCCATTTATGTAGTATCTATCTATCTAATCTATCGCCTGTTTATGTAGTATCTGTCTATGTAATCTATCATCTGTTTATGTATTATCTATCTAATCTATCACCCATTTATGTAGTATCTATCTATCTAATCTATTGCCTGTTTATATAGTATCTGTCTATCTAATCTATCAACTGTTTATGTATTATCTGTTTAATCTATCACCCGTTTATGTAGTATCTATCTATCTAATCTATCATGTGTCCAGTGAGATCTAATATATCAATCATCTCTCTCTTTCTTTCTGTCTTTGGCAGTGATTCTCAACCAAGGGACAGTCCTGTCCCTAGGGAATATTTGATGATGTCTGGAGATAGAGACATCTTTAGTTACCACCAGTGGCCAGAGGGAGGAGGTGCTGCTGGCATCTGGCAGGTGGAGCCCAGGGAAGCTGCTCCCCACCCCGCAGTGTACAGGACATCCCCCCACAGAGAGTCGTCCAGACCCCAATGTCACTGGTGCCAATGTTGAGAAACCCTGTTTCGGGAGCCATGTGGGTATACAAATACAATATGTAGAGTAGGAAGGAATATACACATGCATGAATAGAGTGGGAAGTCCCTCTGGCTGTATTTTGAGTTTGTTTTGTTTCGGTCTGCTTGGAAGGGGTTGGAGGTTGCAGAAAGTAGCTAAGGATGTGATGCCAGGGGTGTCCCTGTGTCCTGGGGCCAACGACACATCGTCAGTTGTACAGACAATAAAAGAAACTGAAGGGGGAGAATATTTCGCGTTCAGTTTTTAACCATTTGTGTAGCTTTGCCTCAACTCTCCCTCATTCTCCAAACTCTTGGCAGAGCCTGATACACACAAAGACGTCTTGTGTGAATTATGTGTTTGTTCTTAGCCTCCTTTACCCCTCAGTTCATTTCTGGAGGAAATTAGAGAGTCAGACTTCCATGACCGAGGCAGCGAGGGGCAGAGGAGGGTCGGCACGGGGACATCGGACATAGGATGGAGAGAAGGAACTCACGAACTCGAGCTGTACTCCCCCATTCCGCACTTTTTTTTACCGGAATCCCAAGGAAAGCACCGGTTTCCGTCATTCCCAGAATGGGGCTTTGAGTGGAATTTACCCGGGACTTGAAGAGACCACACCGGTGATGTTCATCAGAGAACCTCCTCTCCAATTACGACGTCAGGGGAATGAACATCTTGTCTCCTGCGTGCAGAAAAGCCTCAGCCTCACTCCATAGCGACGTCTCAGGATAACATCTCTTACATAGAGGTCCTGGGTTTGCCTTCGGCTAAAACGATCTTATAGGAAATTGCTTTGACGTTTCAATACATACACCCTTTGAATGAGAGCCAGTAGAAATAAACTCGATATTAAATTCTGCTGTGCTATGGTAAGATTAATCACAGGCGGTCGCTTCCACGCACTGAAGATTTAGAAAGAAAGCAGGAGCCTTGCTAGAACATACTGCAGGGATAATAAAGCCCATTCATCTTGTTCATACCTGGAAGGAATGGTGGAATCCATAGAAGTTGGCTCCTTCCCCAGGTCAAGGCTGGCCCCTAAATCCAGCACACGTTTTCTTCACCCCACTGATACGACATCTGGCAGGTATAGCCTGAAAATAACCTCAGAGATAACCAGAGAAAATCCCTAACCCCAAAGAGTCGAGATCTAGTTATAGTTACAAGGTAGTGTCAGTTTTCATTCCTGAGGGTAGCTTTTGTAAAGGCGTCATTTCAGCCCATTAAGAGCTGGGGATGACATGAAGGCAGCCCTTAAAGCCTCCAACATGATGGGGTGCCATCTTGGTTATCTACAGTCACAAATCTTTCCTGAGCAGAATTGCAGACTTTATTTGGAAAAACAAATTGGACTGTAAATTGGAATTCATTGAAACATTAATGCATACACACACATGTATATATATGCACACACATATATATGCTATTTAATAGAGATACTGTTTTGTGTGTATATAAAACACTACAGTTCAGTGCTGAGTTGATATTTTGTGTATATATGTGTTAAAATATATAGTACATATGTGTATCTATGTTGTATGCAATAGTAAATATATGTGTATATTTGTGTATATAGTACATATGTGTGTATATAATATATGTGTGTATATAGTATTAAATGCATATGTGTATATAATACATATATGTGTGTATATAGCACATATATGTGTATATGTAGCATGTATTTGTATGTATAGTGCATGTATGTGTGTATATAATACATATGTGTATATATAGTGCATACATATGTGTGTAGTGCCTGTGTATATATAATACATATGTGTGTATATATGTGTATGTATATCTAGTGCATATATGTTTGTATAGTACACATATGTATATACATAGTACATACACATTTATATAGTACATATGTGTATATGTGTGTATGTGTATAGCACATACATGTGCATATAGTACACGTGAGTGTGTGTATACAGCACATATATATGTGTATATAGAGTGCCTGTGTATATATATGGTACATATGTGTGTAGATGTGTGTATATAGTGCATATATATGTATATATGTGCATGTATATAGTACACATATATGTATATATAGTGCCTGTGTGTATATATGGTACATATGTGTGTGTATACATATAGTACATATGTACGGTGTGTATATGTGCATGTATATGTATATATGTGCATGTATATAGTACACACATATGTGTATATAGTGCCTGTGTGTATATATGGTACA
>CAUYSK010026818.1:0-12207 GCA_963575035.1 Avahi laniger | reverse complement strand
ATCCTCCCTCCTCAGCCTCCCAGAGTGCTAGGATTACAGGCATGAGCCACCGCGCCCGGCCTTAAAATCTTTTTTAATGTGTAATCAGCAATACTGCTCAAAATTCTGATTAGTAAAGAATAACATTAAAAAGAATTTATCAGATCTTCCTGGTGAATCCTCTGATGTAGAATCAATCCAAACTCATGTTAGTTCTTTCACCAATGTACAAACTTATGTTCAAAGTATAGATTCATATTCCCTAGGTGTCAAATAAAACCTATAACTTTTTTGCTTCTGACAATCAAATATTTGCTTCTAACTTTATTATTTTTAATCCAAAGCACATTTTAATGTTTTATTCATCTTGTCTTAGAGAATCACTTCATATGAATAACAACTCTACCAATTTAGCCTGGTTTAATGTGCACATATTTTTCATTCTTTCATGATATCCATAGAAATAAATACAAATAAGTCTATGTAAAATACCAATTAATATATCTCAAATGAAGATGAGAAATTATCAGTCATTATAATTTGCATAAGAAAGTGATATGTTATTTGTAAGGACTCATATTTTGGTCAGTGCCAGAAAGCAAATTTAAACTGGCTGGTATTTATTGGTTAATAGAATACAGAGGGTTAAAGAACCCAGTGAAAATAAGACAAAGAACAGGTCTCAGAAACCTCTGGAACCAAAGTCTTAAATGACTCCAGAACTTTGTTTCCTTCTCTCTTTAGATCACTCTAAATTCTCTGTAGATTTGATTTCTCACCATGCAGGAAACATAAACGATGACAATTTTCGATGCTTACATTTTATGTCTTCTGCCACTAAAAATAATCTTCCCCTGGTTCCAAATTCAGAACTCCCAGAAAGGGATTGTGACTTGCCCAACTTCAAGTTTGTGGACTTGTAACTTACAGGTAGGCACCACAACTGACTCAACTTGGGTAAGGTCCCTGTCCCTAGTTAAATGGAAATAGCATATACAAGAGCATACCAGGCTTGGCACCTAGGAGCTTTTTGAATTTACATGAAAAAGTGGCAGCCATCTGCTATGGTTTGTCCCCACTGAAAATTCATGTTGAAATTTAGTTGCCACTGTGACAATATTGGGAAGTGGAACCTTTATGATGTGTTTAGGTCATGGGGACTCTACCCTCATGCATGGACTAATGCTTTTATAGCAAGAGTGGGTTTGTTATTGCAGGAGCGGGTCTGTTATCACGGGGGTGGGTTCATTAGCAAGGGAATGCATGTGCCCACATGCTGACTCTCTTTGCCCTTCTGCCATGTAATGTCTTTTGCCACTGATGATGCAGCAAGAAGGCCCTCATCAGGTGCCGGTACTTTGATGTTTAACATCCCAGCCTCCAGAACTGTGAACCAATAAATTTCCATTCATTATAAATTATCCAGTCTGTGGTATTGTTATAGAAGCACAAAATGGACTAACACATACCCCTTGGGGAGAAACTTTAACCCCTATTCTACCACTTGAAGCCAAGCTGCAGGCTTAATGGGGCCTCTGATACACAGAGATGCCCCAAAAGGCTAGGGTCTGATTCACTGATGGTTCAGTTAAACTGAAACCCAGTGGTGTCCACTCTGCTATTGTTGCTATTCAACTTCAGATCCAGCTATTCAGTGGCCATAATGCAGTGGCCTGAATTCAAAACCATTCTCATAATTCTGGAAAATATTCTCCTTGATGAATCTTCTTATAAAGAAGATTATAAATGACCCTTGGGTTGTTGCAAATGGTCTGTTTGTTTCACCACTTGCAAAACCAGAAAGTGTCAGATTTAAAGACTAAAGATTAGGGGTCACAAACTATAGGAAAAAAATCATAGATGATCAAATCATCTAGGTTACTTATGCTATTGCCCATAGTAGAAACACATTCTCTGATGGGACCAAATGAAATCAAGCTGTTGGTCAAACTTGCACCACTCAGATTGTCACCAATGCTGCCTGGATCCATCACTGTATCACACATAGCAATACATCCACCATCAGACTGGGCAAAAAGTAAAAGACTATGTTTATGATGTAGAGGTTACCATTTTATGGCAGACTTGTGATTACCAAGTCAACCAGTTTATAGCGTGGTGAAAAAGGCCACATTGCATGAGGTATTAACACCCATCCCTGTCCAGCCTACTTTCAGCAAACTGACTACATCAGGCCTCTAACTCCTATGCTCCCATTCATCCGTCATTCATTCTGATCAGCTTACTCTCGCCATACCACTGAGGCCATCAAAATTAAGCTGTTACATATTTTTGGCTTTCAAAACTATTTTACCTGAAGCACACAAAGACAGTCAACAGTGGCAATATCTCATGGACACTCCATGCTCCCTATCTAATCCACAGGCATCAAATAATATCAATCACTGGAGTTTCCTCCTGATGAATCAACTCAAAAATTTTCTGATTCTACCTCCCTCATGTTCTCTTGGTCCACATCACACAGTAAAGTAGCATGGTCAATTAATGCAGCTGTCCTCACAAAGGGTTCATCTCCTTTCAACTACCACCAGGGTAATGTCAGGAAAAAAATGGTGGGGATTATGCAGACCAGAGGTCAGCAAACTTTTTCTGTGAAGGGCCAGATAGTAAACATTTTAGGCTTTGTAGGCTGCATAAGGTCTCTGTCACATTCTTCTTCTTCTTTTTTCAATCCTTTAAAAATTGAAAAAACATTTTTAGCTTGTAGGCTACACAAGAACAGGCCACAGCCTGCAAGCCTCAGTTTGCCAACCCCTGGTATACACCTATTATAAAACCTCCTGGATTCCACCTTGACCATTCTTGGGTATGATGCCATCCTACTTTCCCCAAGAGCAATCCCAAGCCAGCCTAATTGGTATACCTTCCAGGTAGCAGTCCAGATGAAGAAAACCTAGGAGATTCAAATGTAATTGTGGTCTAGTGCCTAGATTCTTATTGGATATGGTCATGAATCAGGAATTGGAAACATTTTATGTAAAGGGCTAGGTAACAAATGTTTTAAGCTTTGTGAGTCATGGCATCTTTATGGAGACTACTCAATACTGCCATTGTGCAAAAGCAGCAATAGACAATAAGTAAACAAATAGGCATAACCAGATTTGACCCAAAGCAAGCCTAGCCACTAACAAGTGCAGCAGCTTTTTTGTCTGTCTTTTTTTGTAATTATAACAGCTCTATTTTCATCCTGAAAAGATTTGCACAGAAAAGGAGTTAACTCATGTATTTTTTATAATGAGGCTTAGTTAGTGAGGTTCATATGATTCATATAAGCAAAGGTCTTTTGTATTTGGAAATTTAACACTATGTTACCAAGAATAAAATACATAAAAACACCCACATATAATATAGCTAGAAAATATAAACTAAAAACTACACATTCTCAGTTTGCTTCAAATCAAAAATATCTTCTTAATGCCTAGTATGTAATAAGTCGCATGGCAAGAGATCTGAAAGTATATTATCTCTGAATCACATTTAATACTCTAACACACGTACTTAGGTACTATCATTAACAGATAAGGAAATTAAGATTCAAATGTGCTGTATCCTTGAACATGTTACTTAATGTCTCTGTGCCCTGGTTTCCTCATCTATATTAAAGAGAAATAATAATAGTATCTAACAACAGGGCTATTCTAGGGATTAAATGAGTTAATATATATAAAGAATTTAGAACAGGGCTAGGAACACAGTAATCTCTTATATATAAGCAAGTACTGGCATTATCATATATGTTATTAGAGAGGATAAATATGGACTATTATACCTGCCAAGTGATCTCTTATATTTATTTTAATCATTTACTTAAATAATGAAAAATGAGTAAATAGTAAATTTTGTGTCAATTTTGTCCCCAAACTAGTTCTAGGACAGTAGGAAAGAAAAGCTAACATGCCATTTTTCAGTTAGTTACTTTTTTATTGATAATGGTCAAACGTTTAAACTCTTAGGAACTCACACTAAGGTAAATCATGTCGGCCTCACTTTTTGAGCAAGTGCTATTGTCACAATCCTGGGTTTCAGCACCAAAGATGTCTGGGTGGCAGTCTGCCCTCCGTTCTTGGTGTGCTCTTGGCCGAAGAATGACCAGACACACCCAAGTGTCCAGTCCAAACTATTATCCCAGTCCTCTCCTTTCTTGGAAAAATAACCAGCTAGGCCAATACCACGGAGTAACCTTAGGCAGGGAGCAGTTTCATAAGAGAAGCTCTTTATTGTAGAATAAAACAGGTCTTTCTCCGCGAGTGCAGAGAGACCAGCTTACTCACTCACTGAACCACTCACTCTTTCCTAACTTCTCAGATTGTTTTCTTTTATTAGCCCAGTCTGGAAGAGGGTTTTTGGGAGGTGTAGGATGTTATCAATCATCAACAGGTGTCCTCAAAATTCTATCTGCGTGTGTATATGTACACACACACACACACACACACAGACACACGCTCCCTCTAAGAAAGCCACCTTTCGGGGCAAGGGGTAGAGGGTGAACCACAATGCAGATTCAAGCTAATACTATATTAATTATCCTTAGGTTACTCTAGGTCACTTTCCAAATCTTATTATGCCTTGGCTTAGGAATTCCTAGATTGATAAGGCATTCCCTCTTTCCCCAGCTTTAGCATTTGCTTGAGATAGGATTGTGGGTAGGGCAGCACCAAAATGGAGTGCCCACCTTTACCCTTCTTCCCAGGTGGAGCAATTGCTTGAAATAGCACCAAAAAAGGGAACCGTTGTCCGGAGAAGAGCTGGAGAGCCTATCTACTTAACAACGTCTAACAGAAATAAAATGAAAGCCGTGTGTCATCTAAAATCTTATGCTAATCACATTTTAAAAGTAAAAATAGATGAAATCAATATTAACAACATTTTTACTTACCAATATATTTGAAATCCCATAATTTAATGATAAAAAATATAAAGAAGATATTTTATATTTTTTTATAAAAAGTATTTGAATCCAGTAAGGATTTCACATTTATTTCTCAATTCAGACTAGCCACATGTAAGTACCCAATAGCTGCATGTGACTAGAGGCTAGTGATACTGAACAGCACAATTCTGAGAAATTAAATACATCATTCTCAAACATGTTATATAAATTTTAATCTCTCTTTCCCTCTTTTTCCTCTAGAACTCCCCTTTCCTCCTCAGCCCAAACTTTGAATTCATTCATTCATTCATTCACGTGATGTGCTAGGATCAGAATATGTTCCTCTGGAAAAGGAATGAGACAAGTAAATAATTGTAACGCAATTGAAAAGTGATCTTGGGAGTAGTTAACCTAAGAGACATGGGGGCGGGGAAGGCAGTGGGGTATGACAGATGAAGTCTAAACTGAGACTTGAAAAATAAGAGGGGATAAGCCAAAACGAAGGAAAGACATGACAGGCAAAGTGAACAACACAGTAAAAGCCCCAAAACAGAAAAAAGTTTGGTGTATTTGAAGAACAGAAAACAAATCAATGTGGCTTAAGAATAGTAAGTGGCTTAAGCAAGAGTAAGTGTGGCACATGATTTGCCCCATCAGACATTCAAACTTTCCCTAAACAAGACTTGAAAAAAATCTTAAAATAATAGGATGGGTGGTTGACTACCTAATACTTATTTCCCTTTCTCGTTTACTAACAGAACATCAGTTTCATTCAAGCTAAAAATGTATCAATCTAAAAATACTCATCTTCCTAACCAGAATAAAAAGCAAATAACAGTATTACTGACTGAACAAAAGAAAAATGGATGCTAGGGACCTAATCAATAATGTCTATTACAGAAAGCGTAAAGAATTTTCAGCAAGAAAGTGATTTCATTTTGTGTTTTAAATGACTGAAATCAGTGTAGTGAAAGTGCTGTAAGGAAGTAAAACTAAGGCTGGGAGGTCAGTTGAAAATGTACAACACAACAAGCTAGGAATAGAAGGGAAGTTCTTCAATCTGAGTTTTACAGAAAACTCACAACTAACATCACACTTAATGGTGAAAGGTTGAATATTTCCCTCAAGATCAGGAACAAAACAAGGATGTCCACATTCACCACTTTTATTCAAAATTGTACTGCAGATTCTAACCAGCACATCTAGTCAAGAAAAAGAATTAAAAGGCACCAATACAAAATATTTAGTTTAAATAAGCTCATGTGCCCCCGCTCCACTAATCTGTCTACCCAGACAATTAAATCTCCCTACCAAAATTACAACATAGGAAATACTGAGTACTTTACAAAATGACAGTGGTGACTGTGTAACTTTAATTAATGAAACAAGGAGCAAAAACCAGTAACAAGCAAAATAACATATAGAGCTGGACCACTGAAGTTTGCTTTTTATTATTCTGGTTCTCCAAATAATGTTGGGTTAACTTTCTATTGATGGTTAATTGCTGATATTAAGTCAATAATCACTATAATATGACATATTGACAGAGAAGGCCCACAGCTGTAATGCAATCCGAACACAAAGATATCTCTAAAATTATCTTTTAAGTAGAAAAGTTATCCGTTTTTGTATCTGTGTCTAATGGTGGTCACCTAAATACCTCTGTTGCAATGGCTGCCAGCCTCTCTGCTCCTGTGTAAAGGAAAACACAAAGACTGAAGAGTGTTAACGACATACAGAGGTGCTGTAACAGGCTCTACAGAGAGCAAAAGCTTCTCCCACCTTGCTGCCAGCCAAGCCACAGCTACACCTAACTCTCCTCTCCAGAAATCTAGCTTGTCTAAATTTAATAAGAAGGATCCTTGGAAACCCTGAACTGCCAAGGGCCTGGAGTTTGCTAACCTAAAAGGAGATTGCTATTCAGGGCAGATAGCAAACTAAGTCCTCTCCCATTCCTCCCCTTTTGTTACTGTTCTCACTATTACCATGTGGAAGACTGGTAGAAGACAGGCAAACAGTGGGCAAGAATGCAGCCCAACGTGTATGTGTGAGTTAAAAGAAGTAAAAAGCAGACAGCTTCAAGCTTGTACTCAGATGTAAGTCAGTAGAGTGCCTGCCAGTAGTTCCCTTTGTCTTCTCCTCTCATGGCAAAATAAAAGAAAAATGCCTTTTGCCCACTCCTCCTCTAAGCATCTCTTTACTACAGCAAGATTTCACATTTAGGGACTGCCCCATCGTACAATCAAGGGAACAAAAATGAGAGGAAAGAATCAATGGGTTTGTGGGAATTGGAGATGTTTGGCTGGTAGGCTCCCGCAATCAAGTATCACCTCCTGTGCCTTAGTCATTGGACACCTGAGATAATTCAGGGAAATTATACCCTTAATTTCCCAGCCTAAAAAATGACTACCTCCAGGAAAAATAGTTAAACATTTAGTGTTATTTTTAAGACCCTATGACAGGTAAACTTACTGTTCAACTTCTAGACATTCAACTTTCAAATACGGTTACAGGAATGCTCTATGTCTAACACGACGGTACCAAATGTGAGTGTATAAATGTGTATACTGTAACATGACCTGATATCTCACCCAGTGGAATCCAATGGTGGCCATGATGGAAAGACACTAAGAATACTATAGAGTGCTACAGAAGTACACCTCAAGAGAATGTAGCTCAATGGGAAGTAAGTCTGAGAATACTGGAGTCAATAAAAAAAATCTGTACCAGGATTAGAAATGAGGTACAGAGAATTTCTACTGTAAACATAGCTACTCTGTCTTGGAAAATTATTCATAAGGTAGGGAAAGCTGATTCCCAGAGTATACATGTACGAGTGAGACAAAATAAAGAAAACAGGATTCTGGTGGAGTACTCACCTGCTCTCTTTTCCTTACTCAAAAATAGAACTAACCCAGATTATTTATTACTTAGAATTGTGCTCATCTTTAGAAAATATTTAGTACATTCATAATTCTTTAAACTACAATCAAATAAAAATAAATGATTATATATGTGGTTATACATTTTTAATTGCTTATCTATTATAAGAATTATATATAGTGATATATGTGCATATTATGACCTACAGATTCTACATCTCTTGTCTTTAAACAAGAAATTTTGAGCCCTAAATCTAATAATAACATTTTATATACATTATAAGGTTTGAGTTCTATAATTGAAGCATTTGAAAACTTTATAGAATGAACTACTTCAAATGTAATTTTTCTTTGAGCCTCCCTTGCATAAAGAATACTTAATATAATTGTGAACTAATTTTAATTACACAATTATGACTACATTAAATTATAAAATAATCTAAAACAATAGTGAAAAATGTAAATCGATCTACTGCAAAGAAGCTGTACCCTTACCTATTAAAACAGAGCAAGGATAATTAATATTTACAGATCTTGGTCTTACCTATATTAAGATCAGTGGGTAAGTTTTCAAGGATTCAAATTACTAAATCCATCAAAAGTCAAATATAAATTATACTCTCACATTCCAGTTGTCATAATGAGCAATAATTTGGAATTTTAATTGTACAGTATGTTATAGTATTATTTAAAAAAATAAATAAATACAAGCAGTTCCCTGAAATCTAGAGTCCCAACTTCTGCTCCTGTTATTTCTTAGTATATCGTAGCTTTCTAAGAATATCTTTAATGGCATTTCAACCTATAAAAATACAGTTCATATTTTCTACTTCAATAAATGTACTAGAGATTAATAGAACTATGAACTAAAAAGAACTTTTAAAATTATTTTGCTATTGTTACTTGGCTTTTCTGTGGAATTAAAGCACTATTTTAAAGTTAGGAATTAAGAAGTCAGTGTAGAAGTCCCCTTGCTCGAAGGCTTCTTGGGCATGGCTCCAGGTAAAATTTAAAAAAAAAAAAAAAGTTAATGTATTACAATGAGACTTTTATCATAATTGTATTTGTTGCAATGATTTTATCATATGCTCCATGAATAATTAATTAAAATGATTATTCTCTTTATGCTAAATAATTATATTTCTAATCAATGTCTGTGGTAAAAAGTAAGCAAAACTTAGCAAAATCAATATAGTATTTAATCTTACAACATAAAGATGTTTATCATAATGAGAAACATATTTTATTTAGAAAGAGACTATAAAAATATCTAATAGAATCAGGAAAGCTGGGATTAACGGAATTTTGTGACTAATATTTCATTTTAAATAAAGAAATTTTAATGACATATAATACTAGTTTTCTTATGTTTCAATGTAAACAAATATTTTCATTTATGATACTTTAATTTTTACGTGATCCAAAATTTCAATCTATTATGTAGATGTTAGCATATATTTGGAGATAAACATGGCAGGTATTATTAAACCAGAAATTTAAAAATCAGCACCATACTTTAACACATACCAACTTATACTTTAATCAAGGTGATTTAACGGACAAATCCAGTTTTCACTTGCCAAAAAACAAAATGCTTCCAGTGTAGATGTATACTTTTGATAGATGTTCCACTGTATATCAAAATGTATACAGCCATACATTTTGGGTGTCAAAAAAACCTATTTATAAAAGTATAATGATTTGTTTCCATATTTTCTAAATTAATCTTATTCATTCTGTCTTTATATAAATGTGTCAACATATTCTGAAATCTTCAATCATAATTCTTAAATTATGCTAATCTACTGAGGTGGGGTTTTCTTAATGCTGTGGAGGCATTTTTTAATGCTGGTGGGTTGAATTACATCACCCCCAAAAATATGTTGAAGTCCTAACCCTCAGTACATCAAAATGTGACCTTATTTGGAAACAGGGTAATTGCAGATGTAATGAGTTAAGGCGAAGTCAAATTGGAGGAGAGCAGGCCTCTAATCAAACATTAACTGCTGTCCTTATAAGAAGAGAGACAGGCACACAAGGAAGAACACAATGTGATGATAGAGGCAGAGATTGGAGAAGTAGCTGCAAGCTAAGGAGAATCAAGGACTGATGGACACTAAAAGGTAGGAAGAGGCAAAAAGGCTTTTCCTCTACCGAATTCAGAGAGAAAACGGACTGCCCAATACCTTGTTCTCAGACTTCTACCTTCCATAATTGTGAGACAGTAAATTTCTAATGTGTTAAACCACCTAGTTAGTGGTACTTTGTTAGCAGCCCTGGGAAACTATTGAGTTTCTTTCTTTACTGAATGTAATTAAACCTTGTCCATCTTTAAATACATATCTGATATTCTAATAGCTGACACAGAAGATTCTATATCCATGTCTACAATCATATGTATTTTTTGTTAGCTATCTGCTCCCAGAACTAAATAGACTGCACAGTATATATTTTTAAAATGTTTAGTAAGTAAATACAAGTGAAAGAAATACATTTTAGGTTAAGAACCAACAGAATACATTAAAATCAGCTCCAAAGGTGAATTTTTTAAAAGGTGTCCTTTCTACACAAAACTAACTCATTCCTCTATTAATATCATATTATTATCAACATTAATTTTTTTCCAAGAATCATCAGGTTTTTTATTTAGTTCAGATCTTCGGTTCCATGTATATATGCCAAGTCTGGGTTCACAAAATGTCAAGCATCTGAATTCAGGATAATCATGCAGTCAGATACTACTATGCAATGTTCAACTCAATGGCAGAGATATTTAGCTGTTCACCAAAAATTCACGTTCCCCCTTCCATGGCATAGGGTTATGTCTAGTGGACAGCTATACAGCCACAGACATTTTCAGAAGACTTTGTATTTAAGTGTGGCCATGCAACTAGTTCTTACCAATGCAATGAGAGTAAAAGTGATGGTTGTCACTTCCTGTCTGAAGCTTTAAGAAGCAGGATTCTCCACTTTTTCTTTCCTTTTCTATCAGCTATCTGAAAAGAACTTTAAGGCCCAAGGTCATAGCAGACCACAGGGTAGAAAGAGTCTGTGAATTCCAGTTCATTCAACAGGAGAGCCACCAGCCAATCAGAAATATCTACCTTGGCTTATTCTGTGCTATGTTACTGAAATATTAGAGTTCATTTGTCTTAAGAGTTTCAGTACAAAACATATCTGAGCATGATATGGACCAAACTTTTAGATCATTAGACTTGTAGTTTAGTTTTTTAAAAAATGTACAGATGTGTTGGCATTACATAAGTGTAGGTTATAACATTTATTTGATGTAAATCTGAGATAATGTGGTCCATCTTCCATTCACTGTTTACAAACTTTACTAATTTAAAGTTTAGTGAGACTGTTCAAATATAACAAATGTTGTTAAGCACTAAATTAACTAAGCAATTAATTAAATTCAGAAAGCAAATTAAGACTGTCTAGCAAATAAAATACAACTCTTTCCCTAGATGATTAAACCTTAAAAATCCACCAATTACTATTTCCTTGTGAGTTACATTAAGATATCTTAACATTAACTTATTAAAACATATTTTATGATGTTATTTATAAAACATTTTCTATAAGACTGAAAAATCATATTAAAGACACATACTGCTTACTTTTCAAAAAACCAATGAAATATACTTAATCATAACTTAAGGCATTGTGTTTCTCTCACATCTACTCTGTACACTCAGATTTTATACAGGGTATTTTCTGCTATTTAGAATTATTTTTTAATTCAATCATTGATCCATTCTCTTTTACTAAATGATACCTAAAACATCCATTCCTGTGCCAAGAAGTATCATCAGAAAAATAATTTACAAACATTACCAGATGTCTAAGACAGAATACAGGAACAAAATTATGTCAAGCATATTTTAACATTCTAAATGAGTTTTTAAACTTTATAGAAATTATTCGTGTCTTTTTTTTCTTTTTTATGAGACAGGGTCTCACTCTGTTGCCCAGGCTGGAGTACAGTGGTGCAACCATAGCTCACTACGATCTCTAACTCCTGAGCTCAAGGAATACTCTCACTTTGGTCTCCTGAGTAGCTGGGACAACAGGTGCACTACCACGCTAATTTTTTAATTTTATTTTTTGTAGAGATTGAGTCTCACTATTGCCCAGGCTGATCTCAAAGTCCTGGCCTCAAGTGATCTTCCTGCCTCACCATCTCAAAATGTGGCATGAGCCACACATTTACAGGCATGAGCCACCATGCCCAGGCAAATTATTCATTTCTTAATAATGATCACATATACTATCAATGAGCTCTTAACACTTGAAAATGAATTCTAGTTTTTTCCATCTGTTTACATCTTCTACAATTTCTTTTTTTAGTGTTTCATAGTTCTCCCTGTATAAGTCTCTTACATCTTTTGTTAAATATATTCCTAGATATTTAATTTTCTTTGGGGCTATTGTAAAAGGAATTGCATTTTT
>CAUYSK010026816.1:0-87345 GCA_963575035.1 Avahi laniger | reverse complement strand
AAGAGTGGTAGCGAGTGTTAGAACAGAGAAACGTCCTGCCTCGCTGAATGACGCTGACCTGCAGCTCAGGGTGCCCGCTGTCTCCGCCGTCCAGTCTGGCCCGCTGCAATCCCTCTTCTCCGGCTGTCGTCTGCGCTGCCTTTGTCTGGAGGGTCCAGCCCTGTTGGGGGTGGCCTTTGCCCCCGAGGCCCCCTTGTCTGCGCTGAGCCATGTCCTCTGCAGTTGCAGACACCGTCTCCCGCCTCCGCCCCGCGTGCTGCCCGCGGCATTCTTTCCCACCTGAACCCAGCCGGCCCTGTGGCCTGCGTGTCCCCATCCTGTGTCTATCTTTGGCTTCACCGATTTCCAATCTAGTTCTTTTTGTTAGTTTCTCTCCTGATACTGTTCGCACCACCCCCACGTGTTCTTTTCTTTCCCTCGGTTGGCGCGTCCTCCTCTGTAGAGACTGTTCCCTGGCCCTTCCCCCGCCGTGGCCATGGGTCATTGTCACCTTTCTGTCCTCAGAGCCCACGTTCCTATGGGCTCTCTCTGGCTCCCGTCTTTCTGCAGCAACACGTCTTCCCCCACATTCTTTGGCACCATTGTCAGCCTTGGCGTCTCCCTATGACTCCAGAAACACCTGGAATACCCCCCTGCCCAGCTCCTCTGCTGCAGGGGGGCCTCCCCTGCCCTCTAACCCCTCCAGCCCCAGGTGGGAACCACGTGGGTCCCCCCAGCTCCCAGAGGGGTGAAGGGAGGGCATAGCTCACTGTGGCTTGCAGCCAACCCCATGCCCAGGCTCTGTGGGCCCCAGCACGCTGGCATCGCCATGGCTTTCTGGAGACGGTGCTGTCAAGGCTGGGCTCAGGTGCCCGCCCTGAGAGCCCCTGGACCTGCAGGAACTCTTTAATTAAGGGGAAAAGCAGAAAGCGGAGTTAGTCAGGACCACACTCTCTCAGTGCACGCTTACTGCTTTCATGCTCCCGAGCATGTGACAGCCACGTGTCCTCTGCTCATTCTCAGTGTAGAACCGTGAGAATAAATAAGTTGTTCCTGGGAACCAAGACCCTTAAGAACCCGTAAACTTCACTGGCAATTAAGTGACCAGTGTGCTCACTGTATACTTGTAGGAATCGTTAAGAAAGTGGGTTTAATAATAATAGCAATAACATAAATAATAATAATAACACCGTGCTTGGCACAGAGCGAGCATTTGCTAACTAAATGTTATCTAGGTATTGAGGTATGATAAATAACTATCACGGAGGAATCTGATTTATTAAAATAATGTCTTGCAGTGAATTGTTAGCAAACAGAATCTTTCTTCCATTGCTGGGGGAGGCACAGTGAGAACAGTTTGAGTGGGCAGGTGTTATATAACCGTGTGTTTTGGACACACGTTAAGGTTTGCTTAGTGTCACTGTCAGGCCCTCTGGGTGAGCGAGGGGAAGGTGAGAAGGCATCTTTCGGACATTTCAGATCTGGTGTCTGGGGCTCGGTGCGACTACTTCTGGCAGATCTAAAATATCAAAGGCTGGAACAAGGCAATTGGCCGGAGACTCTGCAGGACAAATTTCAAAGGTTGCGGCCACAAGTTACTGAATCCTGTCTCTCCATCGAATGCCCCCCGTCATGTGCCAATAAAATTTTCAGAGTGTGCTGGCCAAGATGTCTTAGATATATTTTTCATCTCAGCTCCCCTAGGACCCCATTAGAGCTTTGGTGTCTGCTGGAAAAGCAACCCGAGAACAGCGGTCCTGGTAGCCACGGCTCTAAGCACTTGATGCGCATTAGATAATTGCATTCTCTGAATAACACTGTGTGCAGAGAGTGTCATTATTCCCACTTTATAGATAAAGAAACTGAGACTCAGTGAAGCTCCGTAACCAACAAGTTACAGGGGCCGGCACCCAGGTCTGCCTATGCTGTTGACGACCTCCCGAACGGCTCCTGGTGGTTTACTCAGAACACGAAACAGTTTAGTTGACCTGTGGAATCTGACCTGCTGAGCCAGACTGCGGGAAATGGAATCCAAGCGTTAGGCAGAGTTAACGTATAACGTTCCGGAACACCCTCTCGGAGTGTTTAACTCACGCCAAGCAAGTGGCTGCAAAGAGCTCAGTGCGATTTGTTTCTCACTGTGACTTGCACCTGCACCCAGGGGGCCAGAAACAGCCCGATCCATCCTGATCGCAGTTTTGCAGACGCCCCTGCTGCACGCAACAGATGTCTTTCGATACTGCAATATTCCCAACTGTCAGAGCTGAAAAAGCAATAAATAATAATGTTCTCACATTTACATAGCAGTCGAACACACTGCATAGTAGAATAACTTTGTTTCTTTTCATTTCAATATTTTTGTAATGCCTCCTGAATTTTCTTGGGACGTTTGCATATCATTCCCAGGATGCTCATGGAGAGCAAATATTTAGACTACAGGGACATTATTCAGTTTTAGAACATATTTTTTTTTCAGGAAAATAAATGTTACTTAAAGCAGATGGTGCTACTGTCTCTGCTGCACAGCTCGGAAGGCTCCTTAATTTATTTTTACACTCTTTGTGTGGCACTATCTTTAAAACATCCCCTTATGGCAACCGCAGATGTGTATGAGGCACTGACCATCTTTTTTCTTCTTCTTCCCTGCTGAAGATTTGTACAGAAGGAAGCTAATCCCAAACAAACCCCAATGTGGGTTATCCTTCATTAAAAATAAATCTATAGCTTTCAGGCCATCACAACAAAACTCAAAGGGCCGCCTTGATACTTTGTTGTACAGACTTGCACAGAGCTACAAAGTACTCAGAGCAAGCAGGCATTTGTTCACATCGGGAAAAACTTCTTGTTATTCTGAGATTTGCGATATGACATTGGTTGTGATTTATGAGGTCCTGCCGTTTCAGACTTTGTCAAGCATTAGCTTAACGCGAGGGTTCCAATGAGAGGTGCAAGCTTTGCGGTGCTGTGAGCGAATTTCAGAATCCATGAGCTTTGTCCAATTTGGTCAAAATTTGTGCATTAGGAGGAGAGATGCGGAGGCAGGGCAGCAAAAAGGCAGCTCAGACCTCGCTCCCCGAGTCAATATCCCTACGGCAGGGTAAGCAAGATGCGATACTTAATAGCAAGGAGTTGCATTTAATTTAATTTAGTTTCCCTGATTATTGAAAAATGGTTACAGGAAGATTAAGCTTTAAAAGTAATGGCATTACTTATACTAAATAGCAACGGGAGGCAGCGATCCATCAGTCTACAAAGCGCTGGGCGCCTTGACTCCGCTTCCTTTGACTTTATTATTAATAACAATGAGTGATCGTGGCCAGGCTTTCTGAGTAGCTCTCATTTCAGAATTCCAAGGCACTGTCCCAAGATTAACCTGTTCACTCACATACCGTTGCAGTACCTGAGTTCAAGGTAAATGGGTGAGAGAGCCCCACGGAGGGAGGAGGGGCTTGCAGGTTGGCGCTGCCAGCCCTCTCGAGCTTTCCAGCCTGCAGCTCCCTGGAGACCCTGCCCAGGTGGTGCCGGGCCCCGGCCCAAGGGGAGCTGGAGCTGTGGGCAGGCCACCCACGGCATGGGAAAAGGGCAGCAGCTCTGACTTTTGTCACTGCTCTGTCACTCCCCAAGTCTCAGCTGGCTTATCTGTTGAATGGGGGTGAGGATGGAGGAAGATTAAGACCTCGGGGGCAACCTGAGATGGGATGTGTAAATGATGGCGTTAGAACGTGATCAGCAACTATGAATCCACTTCCCACGCGAGACGGGCAACCTGGTCCTGCCCTTGTTTACATGGGTGTCCTGAAAATCAAATGAAGACCAGCAGGGATTGATCAAGCAGATGTTTACCTGATCTCTGCGAGGAACTTGGTACCATGATGAAGCCAAATACATGTGGCCAGGGCCCAGCCCTTGATACTCACATCCGAGTCTGCAATGAAAGGAAAAGATGGTAAAACTCTGTGTGGAAACGGAGGTGTATAAAGAGTCCTATGGATTCAAAGAGAACAAGAAAGGAAGCCTTCCTGGGCTTATAAATTCATTCATTCATGCATGCACTCATTAATTCATTTTTTCAGGCAAGACATTTAACTGAGCATCTACTATGTGCCAGGCATTATTCTAGGTGCCAGGATTAGGAGTGAACAAAACAGGTCTTCAGGTTGTGCACCTACCAAAAGGGAGGCGGCAGCCAGAAAGGAGCGTGGATAGACGTGGGCTGTCTGGTCCTGTGGCCACCCTGAGAATCCCCTCCCCCATAAGGAGCATGACTGACCAGGGTGCTTTCAGTCATGCCTGTGTTTGCACCCAGGGCAAGGACTGAGTGCTGCAGGAATTCCAAGGCAACCCCGTTGCTGGGAGATGCAGGACTCCCTTCTTGGCAAACTTTGGCTTGATGACTCCACAACGGCTTTGCCAAAGCGACCGGAGACCTCCCGGCAGCCCGGCTTTCACCAGCCTTCTCCCTGCTCCCTTCACTGGGGTGGAGCTGCAGGGGCTCCGGCCCTCCCAGGCTTTTCGGGTTCCTTCCCGGTTTCTTTCAGGGACATTTTCCCTAATAACATCCTGCATGGTCGACCCCGTCCTGGTGTCTGCTTCTGGGGAACCGGATTAATGCAGATGTTTTGTAGAGAACTAAGGCAGAGCAAAGGGGCGGAGAGGGACGGGGTGTGGGGGCCTCGGGCAGCCGGCTGTTCCAATTTCTGACACGAGACAGCTCTTGGCAGCGGCGCTTCCAGGGCAGTGCTCCTGAGAGAGGATCTCGTAGCTGGCGGTACGTGGCAGGGGAGGAGCTGCGCGTGGCTGACACGGAGCCAGTGAGGGAGGGGGTCAGAGACAGGGACCCGCAGGCCACTAGGGACAGACCTGTGGAGGCTTTTAGGCCACAGGAAGCAGTTTGGCTCTCATCCGGGTGAGGCAAAGGCTGCTGAAAGCCATGATCTCAGTGACATCCCGCCAGGCTCCCTCCAGCCGCTGGCTGAGAATAAGCTGTGTGCGAGGGGAGAGGGCGCACGGGGTGGCAGGAGAACTAGCGGACCTGCGCCGTGAGGCGGCCTGGAGCAGGTTGGCAGCCCCGAGGAGGTTGGAGGGGTCGGGTCAGGCATCGATCTGGAGAGTAGAGTCGCTCGCGCCTCCTGACGGGCTGGTCACAGCGTACGGGACAGCCTCGGGCCCACCTGGGTCAGTGGCAGCCCCCTTTAGTAGCATGGGGCACCTGGGAAGAAGCAGAGCTTGGAGGAACATCTGACCTTCTGGTCTGGAAAGGCCGTGTTTGAGACATCCACAGAGAGACGGCCGGAAGCAGAGAGACATGCAAATCTAGGTCTCCGGCGACATAAAGGCGGCACCATCTTTTGAGCTGAACCTCAATGGATGGTGGATTTCCCCCGGGTGCAGACCAAGGAGAGCGTCTGCGGTGAGCAGAGGAGGACACAGATGTGACAGGTGCAGCCCAGAGAGCACCTGGGACAGGGAGAAGGGCCCTGCCAGGGGAGGTGGGGCTGAGGGGTACAGGCTCGCCATGTTTGTCTTGGCCAGTGCCCACTTGACCGGGCCACGGGGTGCCCAGGTGCCTGGTTACACCTGAGTTCTGGGTGTGTCTGCAAGGGCGCTCCTGGATTAGATTACTATTTGGATTGGTGGACTGAGCAAAGCAGGTGGTCCCCCAACGTGTGTGGACGTCACCTAGTCTGACGATGGCCTAATGGGATAGAAGGCTGAGTGTGAAGGACCTGCTTCTCTGACTGTCTTCAAGCCGGGATGTGGGTCTCCTCCATCCAACTCAGACGTGGACTGGAACTTACGCCACTGGTTCTTCTGGGCCTCCCGCTTGTTGCTTTGTGTGTGTGTGTGTGTGTGTGTGTGTGTATGAACATGTAGGTGTGTGTGTATCCTATTGATTCAGTTACTCTGGAGAACCCAGACTAACACACAACCGGTTTGTTTTTCTGTAGGTGTTACAGAACCACTAAAATTTTCCACAGCAGGAAAATTCTACTCTCTGTTTCTATGAATATGACTTTTTTTTTTTTTTTTGAGATGGTCTCACTCCGTCTCCCCCCTAGAGTGAAGTGGGTTATCACAGCTCACAGCAACTTCAAACTGCTGGGATCAAGGGACCCTCCTGCCTCAGCCTCCTGAGTAGCTGGGACTACAGGTGCACGCCACCATGCCTGGCTAATTTTTTCTAATTTTAGTAGAGATGGGCTTTCACTGTTGCTCAGGCTGGTCTCGAACTCCTGACTTCAAGTGATGCGCCTGCCTCAGCCTCCCAGAGTGCTAGGTAAGATTACAGGCGTGAGCCACCGCGCCCAGCTGAGTTTGACTACTTTAGATACCTCTTGTAAGTGGAATCATGCAGAACTTGCACCTCAGTGATTGGCTTGTTTTACCTAACACATGCCCTCCGGTTTCATCCATGTTGCTGCATGTGTCAGAATTTCCTTCTTCTCTAAGGCGGAATAATTTCCACTGTATGGACAGACCACATCTCTGTACCATCCATCTATCGACGGACATGCGATTGTTTCCACATCTTGGCTACTGAGAACAGTGCTGCCGGGAACACGTGGATGCAAATATCTCTTTGGGATTTTGATTCCAATTCTTTGGGCATATACTCGGACATGGAGTGTGGACCGTATGGTAATTCTTCTTTTAATTCTCTTGGGGAACTGCCGTACCACTTTCCACTTCCATTCCCACCACAGTTCACGAGGTTTTCCAGGTTCTCTGCATCCTCGCCCACGGGTGCTATTTTTTGGTATTTTTTTAAATATAATGACTGCCCTAGCAGGTGTGGGGTGATATCTCATTGTGGTTTTGTATTAATCCCAAATAAATAAAAATATTCAGAAATTTAAGTGTGACTCAAACCGTATCGTCATCCAAGAACGTTCTCTCCTGCCTCTTCCCAGTCGGTCCCGCCCCTCCCCTACTGCAACCGTTTCTCCGATTTTGAATATTTTTTACTATGGCTTTACCTATTCTAGAACATACAAATGGAAATATACAATATATGCTCTTTGGTGTAACGTTTCTTTCGTCTAGGTCTGCGGTCCCCAAGTCCTGGGCCGCACAGCAGGAGGTGAGCAATGGGGCAAGTGAGTGAAGCTTGATCTGTATTTGCAGCCGCTCCCCATCGCTGGCATCACCGCCTCAGCTCCGCCTCCTGTCAGGTCAGCGGCGGCATTAGATTCCCATAGGAGAGAACCCTGCTGTAAACTGTGCATGCGAGGGGTCTAGGTGGTGGCTCCTTATGAGAATCCAACGCCTGATGCTCTGAGGTGGAGCTGGGGTGGTGATGCTAGTGCTGGGAGCGGCTGCAAACACAGATCATCATTAGCAGAGAGGTTTGACTGCACAGTAAATGCGATGCGCTTGAATCATCCTGAAACCATCACCATCCATCCGTGGAAAAGTTGTCTTCTGTGAAACTGGTCCCTGGTTCCAGAAAAGGTTGGGGACTGCTGATCTAGCCTATTTTTAATTTTTAAAATTCATCCATGTTGTAGTATATATCAGCAGTCCATTCTTTTAAAATTTTGAGTAGAATTCCATCGTATAAATACACTAACACTTTTTTACCTCTTTTCCTGGTGATGGTCACTGGGCCATTTCCAGTTTTTTACTATTAGGAAGGAACTACTACATTCACACAGAAATCATTTTGTGGACATGTGCTTGCATTTCTCATGCAAACGAGCCCAGGAATGGAATGCTGCATGGTTTTTAACTCTTATGAGAAAATGCCGGGCCATTTTCCTAAGAAGCTGTACCATTCTACACTCCCATCAGCAATGTACGAGAGTCGAGGTGCCCCTCATCCTTACCAATATTTCATATTGTTAGTCTTTCTAAGTTCAGCTATTCTAGAGGATATCAGGTTCCATCACATTGTGATTTTAATTTACATTCGTATGATATTGACTGATATTGCATGAAAACTAACGATATCGAGCTCTTGTTCACGTGCTCATCGATCATTCACATACCTTCATTTGAGAGATGTCTGCTCAAAAGTTTGTCTCTCTTTAATTGGGTTGTTTTGTTTTGTTTTTTCTTTTTGATGTTGAATTCCTGCTACTATTGTAGGGATCTTTTATATGTTCCATAACACATTTCTCTTTTCTATGGCCTGTCCATTCATGTTATTCATTGAGTCTTTTGTTGAGCAGAAATTTGAAATATTGATGAAGTTGAAGGCATTTTTTTCCTTTATGATTATTGTTTTCTATCTCCTGTCTAAGAAAATGTTTCCTATCTCCAAGTCACAAAATATTCTTCTACAATTTTCTCTTCTGGAAGCTTTATATTATAATTTTGTTTTATATTTAGGGCTAGTCTCCATCTCAAATTAAATTTTGTGTAAGGTAAGAAGTAGAGATCAAAATTCACATTTCACAGCATGAGTAGCTGGTTGTTTCTGAACCACTTGTCACAAAGGATATTGTTTCCCTAGCAATGACCTTGGCACCTTTGCTGAATATCGATTGACCATGTACGTGTGTGTCCAGCGCTGCATTTTGTTCAGCTAATCTTTACATCTGTGTGAATGCCAATACCACACTAACTTGGGAACAGATATTCTAAATAATTTTATTCTTTTGTTTCAAACATTGTTTTCGCTATTCTAGGTCCTTTGAATTTTCATATGCATTTTAGATTCAGCTCATCAAATCTTACATAGATGCCTACTGGAACGTAGATTGCGATTAAGTTGAATTTGCAGATCAATTTTGGGAGAACTAACCTTAAGATCAAGCCTTCCATCTCACGGACAGCTAATTCACTTGGCTCCTTTATTCCTTTTAGCTTCGTGTCATGACTTTCAGTACAGCGCTCTTGCACGTCTTTTATTAAATTTATTCTCAATTAATTTATGATTAATGAAGCTATGAGTAATATAAATGGAACCTATATTAAATATAAATGGACTTTTAAAATTAAATTTACAACGGTCCATTGCTAGTTTATAGAATTGGGATTGATTTGTTTGTGCTGAGCTCATCTCTATGACACAGCTGAATTTACTTACTGGTTATGATAGTTGTTTGCAGATTTCTTAGGATTTTCTATTAAAGGAGTCATCCACCTGTGAGCTGAGATAGGTGTTCTTCTTCCTTCCTAATCTTTACGTGTTTATTTTTCTTGACTCATTATAATGGCTGAAATGCCTACTCAGTTAGACTACAAATGATGAGAGTGAACAACTTTGCCTTGTTCTCTTCTTAGGGGGAAGGCAGCTCATGAGATAGCATTTAGTATGGACTCTGCTGTAGGTGTTTTCATTTTTATTTTTTGTCAGATTGAGAAAACTTAAAATCCTAACTTGGTAATTTTTAACATCAATTGGTATTCAATTTTGTCAAATGCTTTTTTGAATTTATTTAAGCCTAACTTTTGATTCATGGTGTTAATATGGTGAATCCTGTTGGTTGATTTTCAAATATTAAATCAACCTTGAATTCTTAACATTAATACAACCCAACATAATGAATTATCTTTTTGTATATTGCTGATTTTAATTTACTGAAAGTTTATTATGAATTTTTGCAGCTATGTTCAGGAGAGATAGTGAGCTACAATTTTCTCTTCCTTCCTTCCTTCCTTCCTTCCTTCCTTTGTTTCTTTCTTCTTTCCGCTTCCTCTCTTCCTTCCTTCCTTCTTCTTTTCTTTCTTTCCTTCCTTCCTTCCTTCCTTCCTTCCTTCCTTCCTTCCTTCCTTCCTTCCTTCCTTCCTTCCTTCTTTTCTTCCTTTCTTTTTTCCTTATGCATTTTTCATGTATTGGCAGCCTCAGTACTGCTGGGCTCATAAAACAATTTGGGAGGAATTACCTTCTTTTATCTTTTGTGAAAGCATTCATGGAGGATCGTATGATTTCTTCCTTGAATACTTGATAGAATTCACCAAACTATCCGGGCCTGGAGCTTTACCCGTCAGAAGATTCTTGAAAATAAAATCCACTGGTTTAATAAATATTGGGCTATTTATAGTTTCTATTTCATCTTATATTGGTTTTGATACGTTGTGTTTTTCCAGAAATGTGTCCATTTCACCTAACTTGTTAAATTTAGCAGGAAAAAGTTGTTCTTAACATTCCCTGGCTGTCCTGCAGTGTCTGTGGGACCTGCGGTGACATGCCTCGCACTGCCTGTCAGAGCCCGTCTGCGTTACGTCTGGTTTGTTCTTGATTGGTATCTACATGTTTACCATTTTTAAAAAATTTTCAAAGCCCACACATTTTGTTTCATTGTTTTTTCTCTATTTTATTGATTTCTGCTCTTATATTTATTTCTTTTTTTCTGTTTACTTTGTTCTTCTATTCGTGGTATTTTATGTTGCATCTTAGACCACTGATTTTAGACCTTTTTTCTTCTCTAATATAAATATTTAAAGCTGTATGTTTCTTTGTCTTGCTGCTTTAGCAACATCCCACAAATTTTGACACAGTGTATTTTCATTGTCACTCAGTTTCTTTCTCCCTGCGGCTGACGGCAAGTTGAGTCTCTGCGCACGTGTAGTTCAGGGGCCTCCAGCAAGGCAGGCAGCATTTATACGCAGTGTTTTCCTCCTGCTTTGAGGCTGTCTTCTGTCTAGAATCGCCTGTCCTCTCAGCTTTCCAGCTGATGACATTGCCCCAAATCCTTCCCTGGCTTTTCAAGCCTATTCAATGTTGGTTTCTTTCTGGGTTTTATCCACCTCGTATCCCTGATGTGGTCCTGACCTCGGACAGAAAGAAACTTACCCAGGCCAGTCCTCTCTCTCCAGGGTGGGGTCCCTTCCGGTTTCTGCCTGCGTGTGGTTACTTTCGGTGTCTTCTGAAGTTTATAGCTGTCAGTTGTGAGAGGATCTGTCTGATAAGAGCTGCTTTGCCATTTCTAGAAGAAGAACATTGGTGGGTTTATTTTTAATGACTTTGCAAAGAGCGAGTTTCGTCAAGCAGAGGGCAGTCTGGTTGCAGGAAGTTAGAGATGCTTGCTGGGGAGGTGGAGCGTCAAATGCAAGGAAGTTTACAAGGAAAGCAGAGGGGGGAACACTTCAAGATACATATCCCACTTAGACGAGGTCAAGTTTTATCTCGTTCCCCAGTGCACTCTAGTGCCTGACACCAGGCCCAGCTTCTGTCAGGTGTTTTATTAATATTTGTTGTGTGAATCTGAACACTCTGTTCATCTGTTATATGCAAATCCTAGAGTTGACATATAGCAACTGTCCTGATTAGAATTTAAGTTTTGCTACGTATAACAGGGACAAAAAATAACAGTGACTTAAACAAGATGAAAGTTTATTTCTCCCTCATGTAAGTTTCTAAGTTAACATCATGGCCCTTTTCTGCAAAGTTATCCAGGAGCTGAGGTTGTTTCCTGTTTCGATGCTCTTCCCTGCCTTCCATGTTGTCCTGCATTTCAAGGGAGTGACATGGATGTTACACATTTGTCACTTCTGACCACATTCCACTGGCAATGCAAGGGAGGCTGAGAAGTGCAGCTTTCTCTCTGGTCAGCTGCTACCCAATGGGAAAATCTACTAAAATGAAGGAAGCGGAGAACAGATATTGGAGGACCAATGCCATATTGATAGGAAAAAATTAGTATAACAAACATATTAGAGTTTTTTTAATTTCTATTTTATTACTTATTTTATAGTTTTCTTATTTTGGAATTTGCTCTAGGATTGCACTGTATATCCTTCATTTATACTGTCTACTCAGATACTGTATCATTTCAGTCTTCACAAATGTAAGAACTTTACAAAAATATAATTCTACCTGCCTCTCTCAGCCTTTGTGCTATTGTTGTGATATATCTTAATTCTATGTATGTTGTAATAAAAACCATGTTATATAATAAATACTATTTTTTCCTCAGTCAATAGCTTTCCTTTTAAGAAAATTAATAGAAGGAATAAGCTGTATTTAAAAAAATATTTAGTCCCACATTTACCATTTTCTTTGCTCTGTATTCCTTTCTGTGGATACATATTTCCACCTGGTACCATTTTCCTTTAGCTTGGATAATATTCTTTAGTATTTCTTGTGGAGAAGTTCAGATGGTAACACATTCTCTCCACATTGTTTTTAATTTCGCTCTCCTTTTTGAAAGATATTTTCATGGGGTATAGAATTCTGCATTAACAGTTTCTTTTTGTCCTTTCAAGTTGTAATTTCATTTAAGATAACAGCCTCCAGTTCTACCCATGTTGCTGCTTGCTTTCTGATGAGTGTTCCTTCCACATGTGCACATGAGTGTTGGTTGATTAGTTCCAATTTAGTGGTGAGTACCTGTGGTGTTTGTTTTTCCATTCTTGTGATACTTCACTTAGAAGAATAGTCTCCAGTTCTATACAGGTTAATAAAAGAGGTATTAGTTCACCATTTTTTATGGCTGAGTAGAACTCCATGGTACACATATACCACATTTTATTAATTCAGTCACATATTGATGGGCACTTGGGTTGTTCCAATCAGACACAGAAAGACAAATACAGCATGTGCTCACTTACAAGTGGGAGCTAAATGATATGGACACATGGAAGCAGAATGTGGGGTGATAGACAATGGAGATTTGGAGGGGGGAGCGGGGTGGGAGGGTGTGGATGGTGGGAGGTGCTTGGTGGGTACAATGTGCCTTGCTCCATGATGGGTGCACTGAGGCCCTGACGTCACCAGCATGCAATTAATTAATATAAATGCAGCAAAATTGCACTTGTACCCCATGCATGTACACAAATAAAAAAGGAAAAAAAATAAAGTTGTCATTCCACTGTTTTTTGTCCTTCATTATTTCTGATGAGAAGTCAACCATCATTCATATTTTTGTTCATTATATTTGTGATTTAGCTGCTTTTAAGATTTTTTTCTTTAGCTGTAGTTTTCAGCAGTTTGACCATAATGTACTTAGGCATGGTTATCTTTGCATTTATCTACATAGGGTCTTCTGTGCTTCTTGGATTTGTCAGTGTTTTCCACCGAATTTATCAAAAATTTTGATCATTATGCCTTCTTCTAATTCTCTCTCTCTCTCTCTCTCTCTCTCTCTCTCTCTCTCCCCTTTTCTTCTGGGATTCCAATTGCACGTATGTTAGGCCATTTGAAATTATCCCACAGGGAAGCCTGCTCACAGTTTTAAACTCATTTTTTTTTCCTGTTCTTCAGATTGAATAAACTATTCCTCTTTTTTTAAAGTTCTTTGACCTTTTCTTATTTCATCTTCAATGTTCTGTTAATCCTATCTAGTAATTTTTATTATGTCAGATATAGTAGTTTTCAGCTCCAACGTTTCCACTGGTTCTTTTTAAGGACAGACAGTCCCAAACTAAGGCGGTTTGGCTTAGGGTTTTTTGATGTTGCAGTGGCCCCAAAGTGATCATATTTCGAGTACCTGTACAACCATCCTGTTTTTTGCTTTCAGTAAAATATTTTATAACTTACATGAGACATTCAATGCTTTATTATAAAATAGGCTTTGTGTTAGATGACTTTGCCCAAATGTAGGCTAACGTAAGTGCTCTGAGCAAATTTAAGGCAGCCTAGGCTAAGCTATGATGTTTCATACGTTGGATGTGTTAAATGCATTTTGTCTTACAATGTTTTCAGCTTATGATGAGTTTATTGAAACGTATCCTCATTGTAAGTTGAGGAGCATATATGTGCACTTTCATTACTATGATGAGATTTCCAGTGCATTTATGCTCGCAGACTATACTTTTAATCAGTCCTTCAGCGTATTCATCATAGCTGCTTAAATCTTTGTCTGCTAATCCCATCATCTTTGTCATCCAGGGGATGTTTGTATTGAATGGTTTCTTTTGATAATAAATAAAAATTTCCCAGCTTTATGTATTTCTAGTAATGATTTAATGCTGGACATTGTGTATGATACATTGTAAGAAATCTGTATGATGCTGTCTTCCTTTAAACAGTTTTGAGCCTTTCTCTGTGAGATGGTATACTTACAGGCTTCTCTCCTGAATCCCATCTGACCTTGGTTTTAGGTTTTGTTGAAGAGTTAGGGTGTCTGGAGTAGCTCTTGCCCTGGGTCATGGTTCTCATTTCTAAAGTGTACCTTTTATGGCATTTTAACGGAAGTTCCAGATGGCTAAGGAGACCTCTTCCCAGTGTTGTGAGATTTCTGGTCTTGTTCTTTTCTGGACTTCATAGGAGCCACTCTCTGCTCATATTTGAAAAGCCATGTCCTGTGTGAACACAGCCCAGCCCTTGACCACACAGCCATGGGAAAACCCCCGTAGGCTTCTGGGCCCCTATTTCAGCTCCTTATTCTGCAGTACTCATCCTCAGAAATTTCAGCTGTTTCAGTGTCATCAAAGTCAAGTCTCTGCTCCTTCAGCTCTGCAGGACCACCGTGTACTGCCTTTTCCCCAGGAAGAGAGCTGAGGGAATGTCAGGTTCGCCTCATATGTTTTTCTCTCTCAGAGATTGAATTCCTTTGCTATTTTCCAGTGTGTGAAAACATTTCCTTGTCTAATATATTTGGTCCAGGTTTATAGGTGTTCATAGCAGGAAGGAAAGTTCAATACCACTTACTTTTGCCAGGAGCAGAAGTTCTAGGGCTTCTTTCATTTTATGAAGAGCACCTGCAAAGTGAGTACAGCTGGACACGCTTCCTTTCCATGGCCCACGTTGGGTCCAGTTCAACCAGGCACTTAGTCATGGAGCTAAGACCCATTTTTGTAAGATTGTAGGCTATTTCCAAGGAAACCACTTCCATTCTCTGTCCCACAGCCCCTCCCCAATTCCCTATGACATGATCTGACATTTCAAGGAGAATTCATCAGAACAAAATCTCCTCTTGAACTAGAAAAGAACACAGATGTTCTGAATGCTGGCTCCTGTCTTCCTTTCCAGGCTTATTTTCAACATCCTTTTTGGAGGAGCAGATATTAAACTCATTCACTCCCTGCCCCATCTTGTCTCCATAGCTCTAATCCCAGGATGATGCAGCCTTCCTTGATTACCCTAGACCGAAGCAATCACTCTCCACTCTGACCTTTTGTCATTACTGTCTGAACAATTCATTTGGCAATTAATCATGTCTTGCCTTAGGTTATCTCTTTGCTCATTGTCTAGAAATGACATTTGAATCTCCTATTATATAACTTTTTACAGCAATGTCTTGCCTCCTCATCTACACTGTAAGCTTCTTGATGGCAGGGCCTGTGCCCCACCTGGCACAGTGTATTGCAAGTAAAGGAATACATATTCTATAGTCGTCTGATTATGATCACATAGTTTCTAATGAGAATATTGGCACAGTCAGGGACACAAGCAATTATACTTAGGGAAGAGTCCTGTTGGATGCTAATGCATTTATTTTATCAGACCTAGTCCGCATTTTGTCTGAAATTATTTGTCTTTCTGGATAAAAGATGGAGGCTCAGTAATCGCTCATAATTTCTGGAACCTTATCCCCGGGCGCTGGAGAGAACTACGAACCATCTGAGCTGGTCCTGGTTCATCTTTAACGTTTTTGTTTTAAACTGTTGGGTTTGTGGCTCATACAGAAGGCTCAGAGCAGACAATGAAGAACTGGTTTTCTGCCTGTTCCTTGTCTGTCAGCCTTGCAGGGCCTTCAGAATAAGGCACAGTGATAGCGCCAGGCTTAAGAGGTGACGTAGGGAGAAGAAGGGAGTCTGTTTTCCAAATGGTCTGGGTCCAGGTAGAGGTTTCCTGGGGGAAAAATCTAGGCAACCATTAGCTGAAAGTGTCAGAAGCTGATGGGAAAAGTCTTTGTCTCGAATCCCTTTCCTTTGCCTTTAGTCATTGGTGCTGACATAGATATCTTACGACCATGAGTGGTAAGGGTTTCTGAGTCCCCCAGATGTCCCCCAGATTCCTGAAGGCTTTGCTCAGTTGATCAATAAATATTTTCTTAGAAAATCTAAATATGTTTTGAAAATTCAGAGGAGGTTACCAGAATATGAGAACTGACCTATTTTTCTCCAGCTCTGAGATCCATACTCTGAGCTGCAGGTGTGTTTGTCCCTGTGGTGGGGCAGAAGCTGAGTCTCCTTAGATCCTAACAGGTCATTGGATTTGCTATAGAGCTTTTACAACAAATCATATTCTCTCTTTCTCTCTCCCTCTCCCTCTCCCTCTCTCCTCCCCTTCTCTTCCCTCCCCTTCCCTCTCGTTCTCTCAGTTGGAATGCCTTCAGCTTCAAGCCCACTGGCAGCGTCTTAGGCCATGGGAATATTCATCCTAGCTAACAAGAAGTCTGGCAGAAGGTAGGTCAGCACTTGCCAAGGTCAGGGCGCTGGGCCAATGTTCTCTGTTAACTTTTGGACCTTCCCTTAGAGTTTCAAGATAGCGGCCCCGTTGGAAGCATCACAAACTCATGCCACTGTGTTCAAGTCATGAAGAGGCCCAGGAGAGACCTTATCTTCTCTCCTTTACCAGGCAGGGGACCTTTCCCAGTAGCCCCAAATGGACCTGTCCAACATCACTGGACGCAGTGGCCAAAGAGGGACTGGAGTGCCATGATTGGCTCAGAGTGAGCATTATGCATCCTCAGGCCTCGGGAGAGGGCCCACCTTTCATAAGAACATAAACATCTGTGCCAAAGCTGAGCAAATATGGGGCTGTATCAGCAAAGAAAGAGGGAGAGTGACCACTGAGGAAGAATCTTCGCCACTGCAGATAATCAAGCTTAATGCAAAGACAGCACCCCTGCTTGGTTCTCAGTGGGTTCCTTGCAGCGGATTGTTGTGTGGGAGAGAACGTGCAGTTTGCAGTGAGAGGGCTTGGGCTCAAATCTGGCTTTGCTATTGGCTAATCGTAAGATCCTGAGCAGTTTACTTAACCCACGCCCAGCTTCTCTTTCCCAGCACATAGAGATGATGATGATGATATCGACGGAGAGGCAGATACGCACAGCTACCGCCTATTGATACTCACGTGGTGCCTGGCACTGTGGTGGGCAGAATTCCAAGTGCTCACCAATCTCCCACCCCTGCTGCCCACACCGGTGTGATCTCCTCTCGAGTGTGAGCGGAACTTGTGAGTATGATGGATGTCACTTCTAAATGATGGTACCTGGCAAACGTGAATGATGTAATTAAGACCCCTACGCAGTTGACTTTGAGTTCATCAAAAGGAAAATTATCATGGGTGGGTCTGGCCCAACAAGGTGAGCCCTTTAAAAGAGGTCCAGACCTTCTTTGAAGTCAGAGGCTCTAAGCGGAAGAGACTCTATCTTTCTGTGGCTGGCTTTGAAGAACAAAGCCACCATGAATTCTACGGCCTCAAACAAATGAATTCTGCCAGCCAGTTATGGGAGCTCGAAAGTTTCTCCTTCCTCAGTTGAATCTCTCACGAGAACATAGTCAGGGGACACCTTGATTTCAGCCTCGCAAAACTCTGAGCAGAGAACCCGGCCACACTATACCAAATTGCTGACCTACGGAAACCACGGGATGATAAGTAGGTGTCATTGCACACCCCTAAGTTGGTGGTAATTTGTCACACACACGCACAGCAGTAGGAAATTAACACAGGTTGTTAACTCATTATGGGCCTTGCCCATCCAACGCTCGCCAAACCCTGATAGCGCTGGGGTTTGTAGGAAACAAACTAAAGTCATGCGATGTCAGTTGTGTGATGCGCAGATTGTGCAGGCACCTTTCTTCCTCTTCCCTTGTTGCCCACCTTCAGGCATGTCTGCTTCCGGCATCCTCTATCTTCGAGAAGGCCAGCGGGAGGAAGCAGATGCGCCTCCACTGCTGGTTGCATTTCTAGCTGACCCCGCCGGCAAACGGCATGGCTGGTTACACATGGGGGTCTCCACCTTTTATTGCAAGCTCCTTAAGCACGAAGCGGCACATTGAGCTGCGCACAGTAGGTACAGTAAGTAGGTGCTCAGTCATCGTACACCGATTGCATTTGGGGAAGGAGACCAGAAAGCTGATTGAAATAAAACTTTTAAATTGCTGGAAGGTTTCCATGAGTTCACGTTATGCTGGGCTCCAATTGCAGCATGTAATTGGATTTAGATGAGGTCTTACTCAGCACAGATGTTTAGATTTGCCATTCCTTGTCTGGGGTGGCAAGGAGGAAATTTTCACGTTCAGAGAGCTTCTTATTGATCCGAGCAGTGTGGACTCTCTTATAATAGATCTTGTCTCCTGCAATTGCAGGTCAGAGTCACAGGGATCGTGAGTGTCCGAGCCAGGAGATGCTTGCGGTTGGTGCCTTGCTCTTTCTTTTGCCTGTTCACAATCGGGTGGACTGTGGAGTGGACGCAGGGGTACTGCGCCTGACTCTGACACCTTGTAACAGAAGAGCAGTTCGCTGAACCGCCTAATCATCGAAGACCTGACAGTATCTGATTCGGAGGTGGGTAGAGAGCAAAGCTCTGTTTTGAGGGAAAAGCAAACAAAATTAAGCCAAGCTGGGGAGGCTGAAGCCAGATAAACTGCACCCACGGAGCTCAGGAAATTAACCCAGCATGGAGATGATGTCTTCCCAAGAGGTGTGTGCACAAGAGCTTGGAGCCATGTGGCCCAGGGGAAGCCTGCCTCTTGCCGACTCTGAAACAGAGAGAATTCACTCTTTCTCTGGGTATGTGTTTGTACTATAAGCTGTGAACTGTTCCTCTCTGAGGCCCAAACTAGCAGATTTAAATGTCAGTCATCGGATCAGCTGATTTTGTTGCCCTGACATCTACTTTGCACTTAAACTCAGTAGGTCTGGCCAACTGGACCCAGTTGAACAGGTGGGGCAATTTTGCAGAGACACCATCTGTGGTCCGTCCATTCTGTCACTATCCAGAGCAGCTCTAGGTCTTCTTTGCAGTATGTTTTTAATGCCCCCACCAATGTTCTTTCTCGTGTGACACACTCACCTTGGTGCCACCCTCCTGACTGAGGACCGCTTTCCGCCAAGCAACATCCTTTCTCCCCGAGGCGAACCGGGACAGAACGCATGTAGAGTTCTGTGCAGATGTTTTCCCATTTACTATTGTTTTTAATTTAGATTTTTTTCCTTGACATTTTCCCCACTTCTATAAATTTTTAAACATTTAATATGAACTTGCTAGAAGTATGCTTGCTTGGGAATCACACTGTTATTTATGACATTTCTGGGAACAGGAGGGTGGCGTTAGATTGAGTTATAGTTTGAGAAAGTAAATGACTCTTGAAGGTAATGTGTTTGCTTCCTACCCAGAGGCCCCCCGTGGGCCCTGGCCCGCAGCTGGGTGAAATTACATGGCAGTATTACCCAATTTCCATGAAACTGGCCTATCAACATGCCAGTGGCCTCCAAGAGCCATGATTTGCAATTCTAAGAGAAAACTCTGAAATCAGTGGGTAGGAAACGAGAGCTCCTCTGAGAAATTAACCACGTCTGTGACTGTGAGGGGAGGGTGAGCGCCGTTCTGCAGCAGGCACGTGACTCGGCACCTTCTGCAGGTGGGCCAGCAGGGCCGCTGTCCCCTGCCCCTCACGTCCAGGCCGTTGGGGCTCTTCCCCGCACGTGGCACCCGCGGCAGCGTGTGGGCCCCAGTGGGCGGTGCTGGGCTCTCTCTGTGCAGAAAGGGCTCTCTTGCTCCATCATGGGCCGTGCGTGGAGGTGACGGCAGGACCCGAGACCAGGTATCCCAACAGGAAGCAGCGCTTCTCACAGCAGGTAAGAAACGCCATAAACTTTCCATTCCAAAGGCCGAAAGATTGATTAACTCTAAACAGCAAGCATAGATGGAAGCGCGGATAAAACAGCTTTAATAATATTTATGGGGTCATGAAATGTTGGGTGGGTGAATTTCCCTTAAGCTTTGTGGTCTCTTGGTGTATCCCCCCGCACCCACCCATGTCCTGAACTGGCTCAGAACATTCGTGCGACCTGAAACAGTGCTTCTCATGTTGGTTTATTCATTTTCCTTGTTCAAAGCTGCTCAGTTCTCTTTGAAAAGATATAATATCTTATAGACACTGTAGTTCTAAGACTCTGGGTTTATTTAGCCAAACAAACAACAAAATAACAACAAAAGAAAACATGCCGAACACTCCAGCTCATGAACAGGCGTCGGGGGCTGACTGTTTCTGCGCAGCGAGTGGCAGGGGGCAGGGTGAGCGGGCGTCAAGGTGGCAAGGCCAAGGTGGTGCCGGTGCCACAGAATGGGGTGCTCAGGACCAGATTCACGAACGAGATCAAGGGCGGCATTCAGGGAAAGGAGGAACGACACACCAGCAGGGGACGACAGGCACGAAGCCGTGGAGGGAGCAGCCTGAACTCAGGGGCCTGGCCCGGGACCGCGGGTCAGCACTCGTCCCGCTGTCTGCGTCTCAGTTCCCATTCGATTGCCGTGGGGATTCAATCCAGGCTCCAAACCTCTGGCAAAGTGGGGCTTCTCCCAAACCTGCTCAACAGGGACACTGCTGAGGAGTCAGAAGCATCCTCAGCTTGCAATCCTACGTTTTCCGCCTGCTCTCCACGGCCCCTCCTCTTCGTTTTCCTTTGTGCAGTGCCCTGGGGACGACCTTCCAACCTTTGGCATCACGCCGCGTCCCCGCCCTCTGAGTTTGGCCAGCGGAGGCACTTGCGGGAGGTCAAAGGCCAGATGGTGAGGTACCAGGGGTATCTCCACCTCTCACTCCCTGTTCAGCACCACAGTCGGGAGGGGGCTGTGACTTCCACCAGGTGACCTCTTTTCCAGAACCTCAACTCTCACGGGACTCCAGTAACACAAGCCTTGGGTTGGCAACACCCTTCCGCTCCTGCCTGGGTGACTTCTTGTCTCTTGTTCGTTCCGTTAACTTCATCTGTGTCTTTTCTTTTGTCTCTGGTCAGAATCTGACCGATACACTTTCCTTTCCCACTTACTTGAGCACTTGCATCAGACAAGTATTTTTCAATGAAAGTGACAAATTCATTTCAAAATGTCTTAACCATGGAAAGAAATTTATTAGCTCATAAAACGAAAAAGCTTCAGGCACAGCGGTATCCAGGTGCTCTGCATTTACTGGCCCTCCCTTCCACCTTGGCACAAGCTCTTCCCTGCTGGGGGTCAGACTGAGATCACTAGTTCCAGGCTAATGGTTTCACCAGCTGAGCAACCTCAATGAAAAGACAATGTCTGTTTCCAACAGAGTTCTAGTAGACGTCCTGAGACTTGGTATTCCCTCTGACTGGCAAGGCCTGAGCCACACTTCTACTCCTGGACTGGGGACAGAGAGGTGGGTGGAAGCAAGGTGCCCAGTGGACAGCCCTCCTCCACCACGTAGACTGAGAACAGGAAAAGCATATTTCCCCAGTGGAAAATTGGAAGGAAGACAGTGCTGGCAAGTGAAAATAACATGCTTGACCTGAACCTAAACCTGATTTATGGAACTGTCTCAACTCCATGGGAAAATTCCCCCCAGTCTCTTTCATTAACCACGCTAGGTTGAACCTCCTTTCCTGTTACTTAATGGATGTCTTGGTAGATTTAATTGCTTTCTGGCCACTTCTGGTTATTAAAATTAATCCAGCTCTGTTTAAAACTCTAATTTTGTGAATGTTTCAAAACTCTTCTTGACCCTGTGTGGGTCAGACCCTCACCAGAGGAACTTGGAGAACAGCCGTGCGTGTGTGTGGCTCTGTGTGTGTGTGGGGGGGGGAAGGAAGGTCGCTCCTGTTCCCTCCACCCTTCCCTAGGCTCTAACACCTCTGCAGTCGGGATCCAAGCTGGGAGAGGGAAAGCAGTGGTCAAATTACGCCCAGAGCAGCTCCTGGTAGCGGTGAGCTGTCCCTGGTCCTGAAACGGTCCCCTTGCGTTGTGGCCTTTGTAGATGATGAGCGATGTCCGTGTGGAGGCTGAGTGTGGCTTTCCTGGGGAGTGGTGTTCACCCTTATTACAAGAGCCCCCATCACCGAGAATGACTTAGAGGGGAATCCAGGTCTCCCTGCCCCCCTCCAACTGCAGCATCGTCAGAGCATCCCCGTACCTCCTGCACCCTCTTCTAACCCCTATAGTTCTTCATGTGGAACCAAGAGAATTCCAGAAGGTTTTTTTGTGAACTCTGAGGGCTGTGGAGGACCGAGATCAGAGCCCGTTACACACCACTTTCGTCTTGCCACACTGGAGCCGGTATTGCAGCAAGCTTTCTGCCTTTAAGTGAAATACAGGTGTGTATCTATGTTCAAATGCTCCTTCCGAATTTCAGGGGACCCATGCCGTGCTCTCATGAGACTCTTTTGTGATGCTCCCCCAGCATCAGAGTGTGTCCAGGTCTTGCAGGGAGTGAGCACTTGGTAATTAGGTAACCACAGAATCGATCTGTGAAACCTGGACACTTAGGAGAGTGAGAGGGGAAGCTATTGGTAATAACTCTGAGAAAACAGGTGACACTGTCCCAAGCAAACCAAGATGTATGGGCATCCTATCTATAAGTAATTATTCTAGAGCCCCCACACCATCTAGTTGCTTTGGAGTAGAGAAAGATGAAGCTCCCCTCCCCCATAGGAAGGGGAGGCACTGACGTCTCACCACAACCCCATCCGACTCCACAACCTCCAGCCTGACAGTCCTGATGACTCTTCCATTGTCAACACAGGCTCCAGAGGAGGGTTGCCATGGCAGCTGATGGGAGATGCTCCCGCTGCCTGGGGGAGCTCAGGCAACGTGTCCTTATGACCTCCCAGAAGTTCTCTTGCAATGTGTTGGGGTGTCCATCACTCTGTGCTGGAGACTTAGCAACAATTCTGGGGCAAAGGGAACAATCTCCCCAGCTAGGTTTCTCAACTGCAAACAACAGGAAAAACCTTTGCCTCATTTAAGTAGAAAATGAATTTATCCAAGGACACTGGCTACCCCCCAAATCTCTGGGAGAGGCAGAGAAGCAGATTTGTGAGCAACACAGCAAGATAACACCCCAGAATTGGTTGTGCACCACCAATGTTTCAGCCCCGCTCTGCAGCTGTGCTGTCAGAAACCTCACCACCGGGGCCACTTCAGATGCAATGTCGCCGCTGCCCGCCCTTGCTAGAATACATTTCCCACTTCCCTGCTTCTTCCCACTGTCAGCTGCCAAATCCCAACCTGGGGAGTGTTCATCTGGCTGCGGGAGCCCGAGTCATGTGCTGCGGTCCTAGAGGCGGAAGAGGAGGGAAGGCAAGCGCTGTGCCATCTGGAATTTTCTGTCTCTAGAGGAGGGAGGCGGCCATCTCTGCATCCCTGGGTACCTCTTCCACAAGCCCAGAGAGGGGGTTCAGGTGCTGTGCAATCAAAAGGCATGCACAGTCCACCTACCTTGCTCAGGATGGCTGCTGACTGATGGTCCTCAAAGATACCAGTTCCTGATCCTGGACCTGTGCATGAGTGACCTGATGTGGCAGATGTCATAGGCTGAGATGGGGACGATCCCGGATGACCTGGGCAGGCCCTAAGGCAATCGCAAGGGTCCCCATCAGAGGCCAGCAGAAGGGATTAGTCAACAGGAGGGAAGTGGAGGTGCTACCACGGGACAAGAGGTGGGGGTGGCGTGCAGAACGGGCCACCAGCCAAGGAACGCGGGCAGCCTCCAGAAGCCGAAAAAGGCAATGAAAAGGGCTTCTCCCCTCAAGCCTCCAGGGCAACCTTTAAGTTTCAAAACCTCACCCCATCAATCTTATTTTGGACTTGTGGCCTCTGGATCTATAAGATAATCAATTTATGTGGCTTCAAGCCACCACGTTTGTGGTAATTTGCTGTGGCAGCAACAGGAAACTAACATACCCAGTAAACATTTGTGAGTGGAGCAGAGAGGAGAAGGGAGACCTTCCCCCCCGATCTGCAGGCGCAGAGGGGTTGAGCACAGTGGGGTCTTCTGTGGACGAGGAGCTGCTCTGCTGTGCGGCCGGCGGGGGACTTTCAGCTGCTGCTACTGCAGAGGGACCACCTGAAAAGGCCCTTCTCCTGTGCTTGTGGCCTTGGAGTTTAGACAGCGGGGAGAAGGATCTTTGCAAACCTCCCTTCGCGCAGGCAAACAAAGAGAGCTGTTTGGAGACAACACACCACTTGCAAGCCCGTGATTGAAAAGTAACTCGTGCTTAAGGGCTTTAGGAATCTGAAGGAAACAAAAGTATTCAGAGAGGAATTGTTGAGGAAATAGCTCTTGTATCAGCTGGAAAATGCATCACACCCGGTGCCTGTGCCGTTGGCAGTGACCTGAGTCTCTCTCTGAACCTCCTTCAGGGAGGAACGTTCCTCTGCAGCTGGATTCTCTCGCGGGTGGGGAGGGGCAGGTGGTGCGAACCCTGTGGGCCGCCTTTATGCAGAGCAGATGGAGCTCTGCCCCCCCACCCGGACGTGCTCCCTACCTTGCGGTGGCGTGGGAAGAACAGGGGGCTCAACGGCTTGTCTAAATTGTAGAGTGTCTGAGTGGGGTGGGGGCAGCCTAAATAGCCCAGTGTTCAGCTTCACATGAGCTGATCTCAGAAAATAAAACAGTGGGAACACCTTGCTCCCACTGCTTATAGAGCACACCTCTTTATTTTTATTTTTTTATTTCAGAATATTACGGAGTACAAATGTTTTGGTTACATGAATTACTTTTGTACAGTTTGAATCAAAGTTATAAGTGTATCAATCACCCAGTTAGTGTGTATTGTACCCGTTAGGTGTGAATTTACGCATCCCCTCCTCCCCCTCCCGCCTGCTTGATTTCCGTTGAATTTTACTTCCATATGTGCACATGAGTGTTGATCGTTTAGTTCCAATTTAATAGTGAGCACATGTGGTATTTGTTTTTCCATTCCTGTGATACTTTGCTTAGGAGGATGGTCTCCAGTTCCATCCAGGTTGTTACAAAGGTGTTAGCTCACCATATTTTTTATGGCTGAGTAGTACTCCATGGTATACATAGACCATGTTTTATTAATCTACTCATGGATTGATGGGCACTTGGGTTGTTTCCACATCTTTGCAATTATGAATTCTGCTGCTATAAACATTTGAGTGCAAGTGTCTTTTTTATGGAATGTCTTTTTTCTCTTTGAGTAAATACCCAGTAGTGGGATTGCTGGATCAAATGATAGTTCTACTTTTAGTTCTTTGAGGAATCTGCATACTACTTTCCACAGAGGTTGTACTAGTTTGCAGTCTCACCAGCAGTGTGTGAGTGTTCCTTTCTCTCTGCATCCATGCTAGCATCTGTTGTTTTGGGACTTTTTGATAAAAGCCATTCTGACTGGAGTTAGGTGATATTTCATTGTGGTTTTGATTTGCATTTCCCTGATGATTAGAGACGTTGAACATTTTTTCATGTTTCTTGGCCATTAGTCTATCTTCTTTTCTAAAGCTTCTGTTCATGTCTTTTGCCCACTTTCTAATGGGATCGTTTGATGTTTTCTTGCCGATTTGCTTGAGTTCGTTGTAGATTCTCATTATTAGCCCTTTATTGGATGTATAGCATGCAAATATACCTCTTTTAAATGCATCTTTTTAAGTGGTGGTTTCATTTCAGTGAGCTGGGTATTGAAGAAGATGACAGAGCCCTAAGTCGGAGGGATGGGAAGAGAAGCTCCCTCTGGAGCCCGCTGGGCTCCTGGGCACTGTCTCTGACTCCCCCGCCCTGCAGCCCCGGATCCTGTTGGCAGGTCCCTAGCCCTGGCGTTTTCCTTTACAACGTACGTCTTCACTGCAAGGTGGCAGTTTGCCGCACTGCCAATTGCTTAACGTCCATCCATTGTATTGGAACAAGGCTCCGCGGGCAGGCCCATGGCTGTCTTGTCCACAGCCGTACCCCCTCCCCACACCCAGCCCACTCCTACGTCGTCCTGTTCAATCCTCTTCCTGCAATTACCACTTTCGGGAGTTACCTAGCTCATTTACGTATTTGTTGTTGGTTGCTTGCGCCCTCTGCAATGGGAGTCCAAGCTTGTGGGACTCACTTGGCGCTTGCCGGCTGCTTTCTCCCTGGACAGGCAGCCGGTGCAGGAATCCCTTTCGTCTTTACAGTCCCATGGGAGGGGATCCAACAGGATAGCACCGGCCTCTCTCCCTCACTTGCCTACTGGGCGGCTGCTCCAGAGGCGGAGCTCGGGGCGGAACTGGGGCTTGCGCCTCTGTGGCTCTGCTGTAAGAGCTCTGCCCCGCGGGGGCTGCGGCGCTTGTGTCCCTCCCGTACCTGGCACCGGGGACTTGATTCTGCCTAATTCCGCGTTCAGAACGAAACAGCCCGCATTGCAGCACACTCCCGTCCAGCCTTTACTTGCAACGATGCCGACGTTCCGATCTTCATCTGCCTAAATCCGTTTCTACATCTTTGCAGTTCCAATCTTGACCAGAGAACAAAGGGGTTGTATGTTGGACCCCTTAATCCTCTCTGCACAGCCCGATCCCGCGACCTGGAGCAGGGACCGGCCCGTCGTAGGTACTCAATCCGTTCCTCCTTTTTAAATGAATGGGTGCACAGAGGGATAAATTCCATGCTTTATTTGCAATTAGTAGGCCTTAGAAATAGTTGGTGAAATTGTTAATTAAATTAATAATTATCTATGAAATTCCTACGAAGCGTACAGCATTTTCCTGGGCCCTGGATTCTCCGGGCTAGTCTGGGCAGTTAACACAGCCCTCAGGAGGGACTGGCAAGTCTGAAGGGAGTGAGTGAGGCTGGGAGTTATTAGTGTTTATTATTTCAGCAAATGTCATTACCAAGTGAAATCGCAACACTGCGAGCCAACAGGATGCTTAAATGTGCTCCGTACTCCAGTTAATCAGCATCGCCAGCTGACGTTACCCGAGGAAAGGAGGAGGAAATGAATTTCCTTTTCTCTCCCGCCGCGTGTTCACTCCCACACTCGGTTTCCTTCCTCCACTCGGGTTTGCTGCTGCCAAAAACAGGGGTTTGACTCTTAGAAGTAAGAATTTTCTATTCATTTTGAATGGCATCACCATGCTTGACTTTAATTTTCTAAATGACCTAAATTTGACAGGGATTTGGAATTGATTATGTTGGTGGATAAATCTATCTGAATTCAATTATTTTAGACCCTCAAACATAGCGCGTGTGTGTGTGTGTGTGTGTGTGTGTGTGTGAGTGCGTGTACGTCCAAAGTCCTCTTGACTTAAAGGTTTGGATTTCCAGGTGAGCCCGTGGCAGAATGCCACCTCAGACACCTCTCCCTCTGCCCCCCATCTCAGTAAGTGCGTTTCCTGACTGACGGATGGGTCCTGGCGGTGCAGTTTAAGAGAACAGGCTCTTTTATTGAAAAAGATGCTGATGTTCATCCAGCTAATAGGAAGTTATGGATCATTTCCATCAAGAACTCTCTTTAGAACTTCAGGAAATGAATGTTTGGGGAAATGAAATTTAAGATATTAAAGCAGCTGTTTCTTTAACGTAATTGGAGACTTCCAAATAATACCAGGTATGAAGCTTCTCAAACATGCTGGAGCCATTGGGATAAACCATAGAGGCGGTTTCAGTTTTCATCAGGACAAACTTCACTTGTCTGTTTGCTAAAAAGTGTGCATTGGCACCCAGGAAGTATGTCAACTAAGCCCTCTTGGCCCCCGGTATTTTGGGGGACGTCAAACCCAAGATTGAGCCACACATCTAAAGCAGTAGGTTTGGTCTGCCAAGGTTTCAGTTGATAAACAGCATCCAGGAAACAGCCTCCCCAGCCTGACCAGAGTTGGAAGCATAGCCGGCCATCCGCAGGCCAGGCGTCCCTCCGTCCTGCGCTGGAACCTGAGTGCGTCCTCTGCCGCTCCTGTTCCCCCCGCGGGCCAGCGTTTGGAGGGAGTCCCAGCTGCTGTGCGTTGTTCCACGTTTTGCTCTCCTGAGAGAAGTCAGGGGGTAGGAGGTGGTGCTTTTGAGGGGACTGATGACATTTGGTGAGTGGTTTGTGTGTCACTGAGAAAGGGTTCCTGGAAATTCCCTCATGGAAGACTGAGAAATCTAATTGCCTTAATTACAGGATGGAGGGAACGGAATTACCACGCACATGCCAAGAGGGACCCAGATGTCACTTTGAATCATTTCGCCTCCCGGTAAACTGGTTTCAGGCAGGAAAAAGGAAAAGCTTGAAGCTTAAACAAAAGCAGCTCAGCTGGAAACAGATGTGTTCCCTGACGCTACGGCAACGCGCGTGCACAGTCACCGAGGGCCCCGGCCCTGCCCCCTGCGTCCCCAGCGAGCTGGCATTCAAGGTCGAGTCAGCGATGCGCGGTGTCCTGCATCTGCGTGCTGACAGTGAGTGACAGCAGGCCCGGGGCCGGCAGGGCAGTCACAGAAGTGGGTCTTCATGAGAAATCAAAGAGACGAATGGGTTGTCACAGTTCTGGATTTCGCTTGTACCGAAAACGAGTGTCTGTAAGTGTGGGGTCTGCTCTGGAATACAGTGCCTGGAATTGGATTCATGTGCAAATATGCACACATGTGCTCTTCTAAGCGTCCCACCGTGGCTTTGCAGAAATGCTGGAAAGACTAAGCAATGGGCAAACACATTCTTTGAATATAAATGAGTGGAGATTTTTAATCATTCTGGTGATAGGAAGGGACCTTCCTCTCATTTATATCTGTCCCTACAGGGGCGTCATTCCCCTATTTCACTTTGCACGTGTCCAAACTGGGCCACCATGGTGATGAGACATTTCTCACAAGGCCACCCTCAGGTTGCTGAGATCGGAACCGGAGTACCTGCGGGCTAGTTCTTCATCCAGTCTCTGTGGCTTCCTCGTTTCCCACAGACGTTGTCCTCCCAACAGGACTAGCCTGTCTGGCCAACTACAAAATGCATTTTCCTAACACTTAACCTGATACAGCTGTTAGAGGGCGGAAGGTGAAACGTCCTTGGTGCTAAGGCCACACTGTCTGCCCACGGCATCCCTGGCGATGCAGGCCTCAGCCCGCCGGGGCACACACGGGTCTCTTCCGAACGGGAGAGTAGCGTCTGCCTGAAGCCTTGGCATCATGGTGGGTGCTTGGCCGACTTGTCCTTCGGGATTAAGGATCGTGCCCGCCTGGTGCATGGCTTACTGACAGTCACGAGGCCAAAGGAAGGTTCTGGAATAAGATTCAATAATTGACTCCTGAGGTTGCAACTTTGATTGTGCCCCCTTCATCTGCCCTTGGGGTCTTTGCAAATGTTGCATAACCTGGAAAACACAAGACAAGGTGCAGACCGCGTTTCTGGCTGCCAAAACCCAGCATTAGTTTGAGTGGAAGAAGACAAGATGGGTCTTTATCTGAGACACCTTGAGGGTTGTCTTATTTGAAATATTCTCTATTCTGTTGTGTTCCACTAAAAAGAGAGAAAGGAAGAATTTCTCTCTGTAGACTTTCAAGTAGTTGATAGGCCAAGGAACTGTGGGGTGCTGGAGAATGCAGGCCCTGCCTTGGTCCCGCGGGGAGGCGGCTGCCCACGCCCCAGGCCCGGTGCACGAAGGGCGTTCCACACAAGGGAAGCCCCAGGCGGGAGCTTACTCGGGAGAGCACAGAGGGACGGAGCCCTGTGCTGTGAGGGTCTAGAACACCTTCTGGAAGAGACAGCTGTCTGGCTGAGCCTTAACAGGGTGTCATTCAGGCATTTGGGGGAATTCAGGAGGGGACTTCCTGATGAAGGGTGCTGTGGGGTGCAGGGCATGGAGTCAGGAGACCACCAGGGAGGCGCAACCACAGTGAGACGCGTGCACGGTGGGCGGATAGGAAACCAGGGAGTTTGGCTCAGCCCCGGTGCTCTCAGACCACCCGCCAGCGCCCGCACCACGCAGAGCCTGGCAAGTGGGCTCGGACTCTCTCCCCTCGGGATTCTTCTGTCCAGTTGGAGGGTCAGACAATAAACAAATAAGCACACAGTCAAATGTACAATTACACGGAACACTACTCGGCCACAAAAAGGAATGGAATAATGTCGTTCACAGCACCTTGGACGGAACTGAGCCGTTGTCATAAGGGACATATCGCAGGAAAGGAAAAGCAAATCCCGCACGTGCCCACGTGTACCTGGAAGCTAACGATGGGTATGTGTCGTCGCACAGACGGGACAATGGACTTGGAAGACTCAGCAGGGGGGAGGCGTACGGGGGTGAGAGATCAAAAACCACCTGTTGGGGACAGTGTACACTATTCTGCTGAGGGGTACCCTGAAAGCCATGACTTCACCGCTGTACGATTCATCCGTGTAACAAAAAACCTCTTGTACCCCCTAAATCTATTGAAATTTAAAAATTAAAAATAAAATAAACAACAAGTCCCACTTGACAATAGAAAATATGGGTTTTATCGTAGGATGTCTTTAAGGCTATGGGATGAAATCATGCAGGGGGAATGTTCTTAACAGATAAAGAGGAAGGAGCAGACCCCGAGAAAGACCAGGGCGTAGAAATCAGGGCAGGAGGAGCCCACGGTGACACTGGAGGAGGGACAAGAGCAGTAGAAAGAAAATCAAGAAAGTGGCATTTGCACCCCAAGAAAGAGAGTGGCTAGAGGAGGAGGGAACAGTCGCCTTGGCTGGACTCTGCCGAGAGGATACATAAGGGGAAGAAGGAATTTCTTATTTTTGCTTTTGGTATCTTTATTAAGAGTCTTTTGGGGGAGCTCCGGGGGCAGAAACCGGCTGAGAAGGTTGCGGGGAGGGATGGCGTGATGAGAGGCTGGAGGCAGAGCTCACGGACAACCCTCCGCACAGTGTGGGTGTGAGCGGAGCTGGGGGCTGTGGGCAGACGCTGCCATTGTCATTCTCTTAAGGGGCTCACTGAGTACTGGAGTGCGTTTTACGGAGAAATGACCAAATAGAGAGAGATTACTGACACAACAGAGAGGGATGCCCTGAGAAGGGAAGTCCTTGCAGGGCGGAGACACACTTTTTACTTTGTAGGAGGGAAAACAGGACATCCGAGTGTGGCCAAGACAGATGCAGGCGTTGTTGTCTGGAGGCTTCTGTAAGACGAGGGCGTCAGAAGAGAGTGTGGCTGGAGAAGGAAGGCGGGGAGAAGAAATAGTTGTGGCTGTGTCCGAGGCTGAGTGAGCAGCTGCGCTCGCCTGAGAACCAACCCACGTTTCCAGCAGCGGTTTCTGTGGTTCACTGAAAGTGAACAAGTTGAGTCAATCACCGGGAGCAGGATTCCGTTCCAGGTAGCAAAGAAAGAAGGCAAAAGAAGCAGAAATTATTTGCAAGGGAGAGCTTGTGAGGAAGGAGCCTGGAATCCAAGCGAGAATGGAGAGAGGGAGGGGTGGGACCAACGAGGTGGGGACCTCCGAGGACTAAAGCACGATTTTAGTGGAAGCCTTTAAGCAAGAGAGTCAGAGGTCAGGCTGGGCAGCGGCCTCGGCGGCATCCAAGCTTGGCCAGCTCTTCCGTTATCTCCGTCAGCCCTTCCAGGACCCACCAGTGAACCCGCAACCTAAGTGAGAACAGTGCGCTGGCCGCGCACAGGCAGCCGTGGACAGCAGCTCCGTCCCACCCTGTTCTCAGCAAATTCTACTTCTAAGCCCCTCTGCACTGTCACCGCCCGGTGACCTCAGCCACAGCTGAATTCACCTACAGGCTCCAGCGTTGCTCTGCTCCTCTCGACACCTGGGAAATCAGCAGCACCGAGGTGACTTCACAGCACTGGCTCTGACAGCCACCTCCTGCGGTCCCGCCGATGCTGTTTCACCAACACAGCAGTTCAGGCCTCGAGTTGTCGTCATCGCTGCCGCAGATTCCACCAGCTGCCTGAGAGCGGTCTCGCCTCCGGATGATTGGGAAATGACGAACGGTTCTCCCCTGTTTCAGATTTTCCCTAGAGGGTTACTGATGCCATGAGAGGAAAATTCCAGAAGATATGGTATCCTCAGAAGTCATGGAGCAGTCTTGTAAAGAACAACCCACAACAGTAAAAGCGGGATCTATAAAGACAATGGCATAAGAGAGAATAGTTACTGGAGAAAGATAACGTTGGCTTTATGATGGGAACAGGAGGTACTGCTGGTGCTCTTGTAACCGTTCAGAATGTGCTGGCTGTTTATCTTCGTCCATGTCCAAGTGGTCTGGACAAGGTTATTTTGGTTAAACCGATGTTCTTTGCCAGGAACCGGCAGTTGGCACAGTGGCTCACTGTCTAGTTAGAGAGAAATGTGCTATTTGCAAAATTGGATTTTGGCTGAATAAGGGCCAACAGTTTCCCTCTGAATTAAGGAGAAATTAGATTTATTAGGGACAGGCTTTCTACGGTAGAATCTCACAGCTATTTAAGCCAAATTCCCCTAAATTCAAATGTAATAAACCGTAGTTTCCGCCTCGTGTGGAATAGACAGATTCAACTCTGATGTGTTGGTTCCATACTTTGGAAACAGTAAGTTCTGAACTTGGAGAAATCTTCAATTCCAGGTATAAAATCCGCTTTGTGAAATCAGTTGATTTTTCTCTAAAGGGATTGATTGCTCCGACATCAATAAGAGTGTTTGGGGAAGTACAGACCTTCCCCTGCCGCCTCGGCTGGGTGGCGTTAATCAGCTGCTGGAGTTATTGATGGTTTCTCTTTGCCTAAGTTTCCCAGCCAGGGCCTGGGTCCTGCTGTGAGACATCCCTGCTGTCTGGCTCTGGTTTATTGCCATATTTTCCTACACGCACCCTGACTCAGGGAAACAGCGCCCTGGCCTTAAATCCAGTCTTCGTTTTCCATCACCTCTTTTCTCTTCAAACACCTCTACTCATAGCAAACACCTTCTGTAAATGAAAGTCTCTTCTGATCCTCAGTACGTGTATTCATTCATTCATTCACGTGACAAATGTTTCTCGTGCGTCTTCTGTGTGCCAGGCACTTCAGAATTCCCACAGCACTGTGTACAATACTTAAAATACTCTATATATTTACCAAACATTTGCTGAATGAATGGATGATCGCGTGGTTTGATTTTAGTTTGCTAACCCCTCCTACTTGATTATAAGCTCCTCAAGACCTGGTGTATGTGTGTTGCTTCTACCTCTCTTGTGGACCTAGTAGCCAATTGTAACATTGCTAAAATCCAGGCAAAGAGAACTTTGAAGTCAATCAAGACTGTAAACATCCACAGCTGAATTAACCGTCATCATTTCCTGAAATGAAAACAATCAGAGAGGACATATTAACAATTAGCGGCTGGTACACGGCTCATTCTAGCTCCGTAATTCACTGTTTGTGACAGTCAACTATTCCAATATTTCCTCTCTCTTTCATGTCATTACCCGACTTGATTAGGAACAACTATTTCAATGCTAATAGGTATTTAGTATTCTGGTCCAGCCTCTTGTAGGAAAGACTATAAATAGGGTAAATTCAAATATTTCGCACAAAGCTGCCGTAGACTTCGGTTCTGCCGTCCTCGCGGGGCGCTGGCTGTCGGCGCTGGGTCTGCGCACCCATTTCAGGGAGAAATCCCTGTCAGATTAGCTCCGTCTGATGTGTTGTGAGGACAGCAGTCCCAGGAATGGAAAGAATTGCCAGCTCTTGGGTGGATGATGGAATGTGCTAGAACCACGGGAATGAAGGTCAGGGAGAGACTGGAAGCCCAGTCTCCACGTGGAGACTGAAACCATGTCCGCACAGAGACCAGTGCCTGCCATGTGGCAGATGATCAGCCGGCATTTGTCGAATTGCTGAATGACACTACATGGTCCCTCAGTCTGCAGCCAAGGTTTCCCTCAAGCCCTTCCTAAGACAAGGGTGTCCCCATGAGCAATGAGGGGTTATTCCGAAAGCAAGGACTGTGTCTTTATTTTAACACTGGCCCAACACAGTACCTAGCACACTGTAGGTGCTTGATAAATTTTTGTTTAATCAATAAATCAATAAATATACCCTTTAGGAAGACAACCAACAAATTGTCCCTGTAATAGGGCTCAAAGAAATGAATGTTCTGTTGTTAAAATGACAAGTGCCTCTATATTTCCATTAACCAAACGCAATTGTCTCGAGCATCTTGAGAGAACAAAACAGTATGTGACTAAAGGTTATTCTGATATAAAGGTGCTTCTGACTCCATAAGGAGGTATCGGGGGATTGAGATGTGCTGGGTGCTCTGAGGCATTGCTCCAGCACCACGTAACTGAGCGTTGCCTTCCGTGTCCCTCCAAGCCGGGTCTCAACTCTGCTTTGCATACTGGGGAATGAGTGTTCTGTGGACCTCTCAAATTGCCGACCTCTAGGGCCCATGAAGGGCATGAAAGCAGCCCAGGTCTCCTCTAGGATGCACACACATGTGCATCTTTCCTTGTCCTGCAGAGAGCTTGTTTTCTGTGTCATGTAATTAGGATGAATGAAAAATCTCTCAAAATGGGCAGTCGACCACTTTGCTTTCATTCGACTCCAGCGGCTGCTTAAAGCTTTAGAAACCAAGATCTAAAAGAGCCCAATCACACTTCGAGAAAACCAAACAGCGTGGAGCTCACGGCATGGAGGCTGAGCGCTCCCCGGAGAGGCAGCTGTCTGAGCAAGGCCTCCCTCCACGTCGGAAGTGGACGCCCAGTGGGAAACCCCATACACTGTTGGTTAAGCCACTCTGGCTGTGCTTAAGTAACACTTAGGGAGCTTTTAAAGGATAATGAGAATGCCCAGCACTCATGCAGGGCTGGAAATCATGCCTCTTTCCACCAGACAGACTAGAAAACCTCATTATTCAAAAGGAATTTGGTAAATCACTCAGAAGGGCCTTTCTGCAGTAGTGGAAAATAATTAGTCCAATTAGCCACAGACTAAATGCTCCCCTGATCTGGTCTAACAAATCTTAAAGACAAGACTGGAAAGGCTTGAACTTTTTGTAACTAAATATCCATCACCTAAAGGGTGAAATTTATAATGTCTGAAGACTGGTCATAAATTACTAAGTATGTAAAGAGCAGAAAATATTATATATGAAGAGGGAAAAAAACCAAGAAAAAATGGCCCAGAACAGATACAGATGATAGAATTAGAAGACAGGGCACTAAAACAGTTATTAGAACTCTATTCCATGCTCAAAAGTAAAGACAAGGAAGATTTCTGAAAAGATATCAAATTTCTAGAGATGAAAACTATAATGTCTGAGATGAAAAATGCACTGGATGGAATAAATAGCCAGCTAGACATTGCAGAAGAAAAAATTAGTGAAACTGAGGACAGTCATAGAAACTGTCCAAGTGAAATGCACAAATCAAAGAGAAATGAGAAGAAAAGAGCATCAGCGAGCTGCAGGTCAATTTTAAGTGTCCTAATATATGTATAAGTGGAGGCCTTGAAGAAGAGGAGAGAGAGAGGGTGACAAATGAAAAATATTTAAAGAAATAATGGCCAAAATTTTTTCACCCTTGATGAAAATTCTAAACCCACAGATCCACAAAGCTCAACAAACTCCAAGAAACTTGGAACACAAGAAATGTGTGTTAACTAAAGAAACTAAATTAAGGTGTATCATAACCAAGTTATTCAGGCCAGTAATAAAGAAAAAAACTTAAAAGCAATCGGAGAAAAAGAGACACGTATGGAGGAACAAGTTCGGGAATGACAATGGATTTGTTGTCAAACACAATACAAGAGAGAAGATGGGAGGGAGCAACATCTTTAGAGCACCGAAGGAAAAGCTGTCAACCTGGAACTACATATCCAGTGAAAATATGCTTACAAAAGGAAGAAAAAATAAAGACTTTTCTAAGGAGACAAATACTGAAAGAATTCATCACCAGCAGACCCACCCTAAAAAAAAAATAATGTCAAAGAGAGTCCTTTGGGTGGACGAAAACAGACACCAGATGGAAATATGGATTTACACACAGAAGGAAGCACCGGAAGTCCCACTTGCAATATAAAGACACACACAGGTCAAAAATTAAAGGGTAGAAATAGATGTGCCATACTGATGCTACTCCAAAGAAAGCTGGGGTAGCTACCATGCAGTAAAAAGGACTATTACCCTGCAGCAAAAAGGAATACGCTATGAGTATGCACAACATGGGTGAATCGCAAAATAATGATGCTGAGAAAAACCAGATTCCCCCAAAAAAGAGTACATGCTGTAAAATTCCATTTATATAAAATTCTATAAAACACAAACTAATACAGTCACAGAAAGAAGATCCGTCGGTTGCCTGGGGATGAGAGTAGAGGAGGGAGGGTCCAAGGGTGTGACGACACTTTTCGGCACAGTGGGTATGTTTGCTCTCTTGTTTATATTATAATAAGAATGGCGTCACCGGCACATGCATATGTTGTAATGGAGAAAATTGTGCACCTTAAATGTGTCCATCTTATTGTATATCAACTACCCCTGCATTTAACAAATTTAAATTGAAATTAATGTCATTAGAATATGAATGATCCCCTACTCTTACAGATTATAATTTATTTTTTCTATGGTGCTTTATGCACTGAATTGTGTTCTCCCCAAATCCATAATTTGAAGGCCTAACCCCTCGTGTGACTGTGTTTGGAGGCGGGGCCTCCGCAGAGGTAATGAAGACAAAGGGAGGTCATGTGGGTGGGGCCCTAATCCACATGAGGACGCAGTGAGAAGGTGGCCGTCTGCAAGCCGGGGAGACAGGCCTCACCAGAAACCAGCCCTGGTGGCACCCTGTTCCTGGACTTCTATCTCCAGAACTGCAAGGAAAGGAATTTTCATTGTTTCAACCAGCCAGTCCGTGGTGTTGCGTTGTGGCAGCCCTGGCAGACTGACAGAGGGGGGCTGTAGACATTTGTGTATTTTAAAAGCTCCCTGGGGCATTCTCATGAGTAGCAAGGACTGTGACACATGGCATCAGGCCAGTGTCAAACTTGGACTCGTGAAATGCAAGTTCCGACCCAACATCAGAACTTTATCAACCCTCTCTGGGATTTCCGCTTCTCTTTCTGTGGCCAAATCTATACTACATCTAAGCAGAATCTTTTTGCATGACAATTAGTCAAACAAGTTATTTGTCAAAATAGGACTTTACCTCCATTCATCTCAACAGATATTGGTGCACACTCTGTGCCAGGAGGGAGACGGGCATGGCAGATGCTAAAAGGTGTAACGAGGCTTGGCCAGGTGAGAGGTAGAGATTCCTGCCACTGAAATTCTGTACCCACTCACAGCATGTGTCTTAGCTGGGCATGGTATCAGGTCAATAAATGTGAAATGTCTGATTTTGAATCAGAAGTGTAGTCTATTATATCTCAAACAAGAAACAGCACAATTAATCAAATATGTGCCTACACTATGTACACAGTTTTGCCATCTTAACGGTAGCTTGTTTATGCCAGCAGCAAAGGAGCCTGGAGAGCGAGTGGCAATGAAATCCTGAAAAACATTTTCCACAGCTTGTTGAGAATTGAGTATTTTTCCTCGCAAGAAGTGGTCCAAAGCCTGGAGGGAGTGGTGGTCAGCTGGTGCAAGGTCTGGTGAACACGGCATACGACACAGAGTTTCCAAGTCCAGTCTCTGTAGTTTGAGCGGCGCTGTTTGTGCGACATGTGGCCGAGCATTGTCTCACAAGCGGATCGGCCTGTTTCTAGTGACCAATCTCAGCTGCTTAATCACAAGCATCCTCATCAGTTTTACCCACTTGGTTGCAGGAGACGTCCACTCTAATCGATTGACCAGGTTTCACGAAGCTGTGGAGGATAATACCGGCGCTGGACCACCAGACAGAGAGCAGTAGCTATTTTTGATGAATATTTGATTTTGGACTGCGTTTCAGCACTTCATCTTTACCCAGCCATCGTGCTGAACGCTTGCAATTGTCAAAAAGAATCCATTTTTCATCAGGTGTAACAATATGGTGTAGAAATAGTTCACCTTTATGTTGCGACGGCAAAGGAAGGCAAGCTTCCACAGGATTTCTCTTCTAGTGCTTGTTTAATTGATGCAGAACCATCTATCCAGCTTCTTTACCTTGCCTATTTGTTTCAAATGGTCCGATATTGTTGGAATGGTAACGTCAAACCTTGCTGCTAATTCACGTGTAGGATGAGATGGATTTGCTTCCACTACAGCTTTCAGCTCATCATTATCTGCCTTGGTCTCAGGTCGCCCATGTGGCTCATTTCCAAGATTAAAATCACCAGAACAGAACTTCTCAAACCATCAACACACCGTGCGTTCATTAGCCGCATCCTTCCCAACACTTCGTTGATATTTTGAGCTGTCTGCACGGCACTGGTTCCACAACGGAACTTGTATTTGAAAATAACCCAAATTGTTGACTTATCCATTGTTTCACAAAAATTGCTCTAAAATTTTTTTTGAGGGATAATCACAAGCCAAACTGTGTGTTTGAAAGACTGAGGATGTATCTTCACAATAAAAATAAAACAAGAAGTATCAAAGTGAAATGTCAGAGATATCAACTGTCAAATTTAGTACTTAAGGAAATCAGACATTCCATACTTAATAACCTTAGTATTTTCAGCAAGCCAAATCTCCCTTGATATGGCTGTATTAAAACAAGTTCCCGAGTGTTCCATTTATTTATATTTTTACATTTACAAAAAAATCAATGAGCAATTTATATAGGAACCATTGAATTATTTTGGAAACTTCCAGCCTTCCGAAATGATTGCAAGGGATTCGAGTTGCAGAATTAAAAAGCAAGTTCGGTCTGAGCCTTTAAGCCAAGAGTAATAATTAGTGCATGCACCATAAAACTGGGTTTTAATTAAATATGTCTTTGAATAAGAAAGAAGTTTTATGAAGTACAATGCATATAGAAAGCTTTCAAAATGGCATTGATAACATCCAAAAAAATGGCCAGTGTACTTGAGAAGTTTAAAAATGTAATTCATTTTAAAGTGAATCCAACAAAGAAGAGTACTAATTTACTGAGACAGATCCTGACTTTATTCCACTTATCCTTTTTTTTTTTTTTAAGAGACAAGGTCTTCCTCTGTCACCCAGGCTGGAGAGCAGTGGTGCAACCATAGCTCACTGCAGCCTCGAACTCCTGGGCTCAAACCATCCTCCTGCCTCAGCCTCCCAAGTAGCTGGGACTACAGGCTCACACCAGCATGCCTGGCTCATTTATCCTTAAACTCTCAGAACATCTTTCTGGAAGCTTCTCGAGTGGCCACCCCATGTCTTGTTTGTCGTCTGTCTGTTCCAGTTGGGTTGCAGCATGTTGTCCGACACACCGTGAGCACACAGCGAATGTGTGCGTCAGTGAGCTTTGAGGAAACACAGGAGGTTTTCACCCAACCAAGTACATACTTGAAGGGTCAGATGGAGAAAAGTCAGTGGCTGTCACTCTAATATTTCACGCACAGAAAGCACCATTCGTCATCGAGGTACGTTGCTCTGTTATATTGTTTCCTATGAAGATGGTCCTAAATGAATGTTTAATGACAGAACATGATGTCTCTGCAGATTTGGAGACTGCAAATTAGCCTGGCCGTCTCCATCAGAAACATCTGTCTGCTTCCATATGTGTGTCTCGTAGATGGAGAGAGGTGATCTTTCCCCGGGTCCCTGCAGATGTGAGGTTCCATTTGGTGGCTCCTGAAAGTATTATACCGAATCCTAATGGCAACCAAGCATTTAAGCTTTGCAAAATGTGCCAGCTTAATTTCCTCACGGCTCCAAATTGACACGCCAGATAGCTGACATCTTTGTTGATGAAAGGCAGAAAAATGAAGGTAGCCCAGTCCTCGCAGCCAGTAAGACAACCACCCTCGTGCAGAGACGGTGGGCAGCATCCCCTGGTAACCTGGGGACAGAGTAAACAAGCCCTCTCCACCGTTTCAGCCCAAAAGCCAGTGCACATCTCCTTAAGGCAAAAACTCAAAGATAAAAGGAAAGTTGGAACGCAACACCCCCCCACACTCAAGCAAAAGCAAGTGGATGTCTTTTAAAATTCAAAATTCATTTTTAAATGCACTTCCTATTTGGCAAATCGCTTCTGGCTCATTCATACTGCACACAATGTAATACAAAAAACATCTATTTGCTATGACAATGTCTGTGATGTACTGTCTCATTCTATGAATAAACAGTAGCTTGCGGCAAAGATAAGGCGTTGCTTACACACTAATAGGGACTGGAATTACGGTGAGATTCTAAATGGACAGTTCTTATGGTAATTAGTTAAAAACCACCGACAGAAACAAAGTCCTCCACTAGAATAACATCATTCAGACTTCAGCCTTCATTAAAACGGAAGCTACTGATTCTTTGAGAAAATGGTCTTTATAATTTCTTACTTATCTTCCAAATGAGGGGAGTGCCTGCAGCTGGCGCTGCATCTGGATCTTGGCTGCTCTCCTCGCGGGGCTACCCTGCCCTGGGTATACCTGCTGGCTGGAGACATCCTCTCGGGATCGAGGAAGTGGTCCACACATGCCGTCCTCCTCCTCCTCCGCTCTAGGATGTCAGCCTCCTGGGCTGTCTGCGGCTCCCTCTTTCTGTGCAGTCTTCGTGGCAGCCGCGGTGGTCTTACTGGCTCATGTCTACCTCACTGTGCTTTGAGTAAAGCCCAAACTCCTTACTGTGGCCGAAGGACCTGCAGGACCCATCCCTAACTGTCCCTTCCTGTGTGTCTCCTACCCTCTCTCCTCCTCCATCCTTCTCTGCCTCCATGGCCCCAGCCTTCTCTCTGATCCTGAGGTTCAGTGAGCTTGGGCCTGCTTTCCCCTCCTCTCCCCGGTCTGCCCTGCGTCCTGGGCATCTCACGGCCAGGTCCTCACAGGCATTCAGGACTTCCGTCGCAGCCTTGTCACCCAATCTCAAGCATCAGGTATCTCAAGTATGGTCTGTCTTCATAAAGACAGCTCAGTCCCCGATGCCCAGCACGGTACCTGGTACAGAGAATGGCTTCAATTCATAACGTTGATGAAATCACACAGGATACATGATAATTGGAGTCCCATTGGCGTGAGAATTTCCCTGTGGTGCAGATATCCTAAACATGCATCAGCATGCTCCGAGACAGGCGGCCTCGGGGATGGCATTGTAACTTTTCAGCTCGATTTTTGTTGACAGCTAGAAAAGTGGCAAGATTAGGAAGGAGGGTAAATAAAGCTGGAGTTCTGGCTGGATTCTGCCACTAACAGGGCTGGAAACGAATGCCAGGAAACTGCTTCTGGCAGAAGGTGCTACGGACCTGTGAGTTGTGTCGAGAGACCGGTCTCTTCAAAGTCGTCCCGGAGGCCATCCATGTCAATATCAAGATGATGAGATATTCATAAAAGGGTCCGGCCTTCAATAAACACAACCCCCCAGGACGTCAGTTAAGGAGCAGCTTGGCAGTTGTTGTCTTGAAACAGTCAAGAGAGAAAGCTCTTTGTACAAGGAATATGTTTTCCTCCCTCAGAACAATGTGAAAGTTGCAGTGATTTGATTCAAATCAGAGTTCCTAGGAGAGATGAGAAATACAATGGCTGTGATGAACATCTGCCTGACGTCTGGGCGGGAGTTGAGTTTTTGACTCATTCTTTTCCTGTGGAATTTACATCTTTGTGACTCGGGTACCAAAATCAAGGCTCCAAAAACCCTCCTTCCCTGACGACCCTCCTTGGTGTGTGTTCAGGGTGAGGGTGGGATTCAACTCAAGCTTTAATTAATTAGCTCATTTGTGTTGGGATGGGCAGGGCTGGCTGTGATCTCATTTGGCAGTTTCAGTTTTAGGAAACTATACTGTTAACAAATCAAAAACATGACTAAAGAAGATGGATTCATATGCTGCAAATAAATTATCATTTTCACAAATGATTTCTAGGAATCAGTACAAATAATGCAAATAACTCAATAGATATACACACAGGAAATATAACAGGCAAATTGTAATAGCAAACTTGAATAGTCAAACCCCATGAAAAGATACTGTCTTAGTCTATTTGGGCTGCCGTAACACACGGTGGAAGGTGCAAAGCATTTCTCTGGGGTCTCTTATAAGGGCACTAATCCTGTTTACAAGGGCTCCACCCCATGACCTAATCACCCCTCAAAGGCATCACCTTGGGGGTTAGGATTTCAACATATGAATTTCGGTTGGACACAAACATTCAGACCATAGCAGGTATTCAGCCCCATTTGCAATCAAGGAAGTGTGCATTCAAACAACACCGAGATGACATTCTGCACAAGTCATATTGGCCAAAGATTTTTTTTTAAAGTCTTACCTTACAATGCTAAGTATTGATGCAGAAGCACCCATTTTAAAGACCTATTCTGCAATCACGTGGAAAGGTGCCCTTCCGCTCAGATCTAGAAATGCCACTTCTCAAGATATACCCCAAGGAAACATTTGAACCTGTGCTCCCCAAAGTGACAGCAGAATTTTTGCGACACCAGATGATCAGAAGTCAGCTCAGTGGATGCCAATGTGACAATAGACACACAGCTTGTGCTACGTCCACACACTGGAATAGTCTGTGGCGGTTTGCGCAAATGACCCAGGTGAGTATGTGCCAACGCGGACAAACTCGGAAACAATCCTCGGCTAGGAGAAACACAAGGAGCACACTGAAATACATCAAAGGAGAATTACAGAGGCATTATTAACCCCATATCCCAGAAATAAATACATTAGCCTTTTAGTACAATATTTTTCCATTTTTACATGTACAGATGCGCTTCGCATTTATTTTTACAAAATGGAGTTCAGAGTGCATTGTACGCAGATTCACATATTTTGTCAGAAACTAATTCACATCACACACCTCTCCTCACGTTGTTAGCGTTCCGCAAAGGCAACCTTTCCGCGGCCGTTTGATAGACTGCGCTTTCAGAGGTTTTCATGTCGCAATTGAACTGTGTCTGCACCGAGAGTGATTTTCCACCATGGGGCAGTGGTCACCGTGAGTTCACAGATAAGAAAGAGTTGAATTAATTCCCTAAATCCCCGGCTGCTTCTAGGGAAGATTAGAGGTAAATTAAAAGAGTAAAAGTAGAATAGTGGAGTGATGAAATCTGTGTGAAAGATTTGGGGGCAGGGAGAGGAAGGAAGAAAGTTAATTGTCTCTAAAATGTTCTTGAGCTAGGATGAGCCCTAACAATGGATATAAAGTTTAGTTCCAAATTTCCCGGAAGACAAAAAAAGAAAAAAAAAAGAATAAACTCAAACACGTGAGGAGGCATGTAGTTTTCAGCATCTCATGCGAGGAAGCCCAACGCTGCTTCTAAGAGGAAGTGGTCCCGTGAGCCCTCTCATCGGTGACCTCAGCACTGCGGTGAGCCACGTCTCCAGTCACGGTTTTGCAAACCACAATGTGATTATTTATGATGCTGACCTTGAGCTCTATCAAGGACGAACTGTGTCTTGTAATTTATTTGGGATAACCAGGACTTGACGCAGAAGTGTGTGCAGGTCCCTGTGGGTCTGTGTTCCCGGGGACACAGAGGTCTGAGCTGGCGGCTGTAGAGGGTTATTGGCTCCCGGCCACATGGGCAGGGGGTGTGGGTGGGAGCTGATAGATCCAACTTCAGAATAGAGCATCCGGAGAGAGCTGTCATTGGTCGCACTCTCGGCCTGTTGTCACACCCTACACATCCGGTCTCGAGGTCCCTTCCTTGGGGAGACCTTGCCTGGTCCTAATCCTGCTTCTTCCTCTGCAAAGCAGAAGTGATTGCGTCCTCTGTGTCCCTCAGCACATTGTCCCTGTCCCTTGTCATCCTGTGCTTTAGGTTTTCGCACATCTATTGAGTCCTCGAGAACAGAGAGTGTCTTTCTGAGTTCCTGAATACCAATTAAGTAATTAGGAAACGTTTGCAGGGTGGAGGAAGGTAACGTGTTTGGCACATTAGGGGACGTAAAGGGACCCTGTTCATATACGGGATGGAAAGTTAGAGACCGACCCGGTGTCTTTCCCTGGTGGACAGTGGCAAGAGTGTGCGGTGCCTGAGACTTCCCCAGGAAGCGGCTCTAGACCAACTGGATGAGGGGACGCAGGCCCTGGGGCCTTGGAGTTTTGTGACCCCACCGTGAAAGAATCGTCACAGGACTCCAAGGCCTCACTGGGTACTGAGTCTGACTCTGTCACGACAGTGTCGTCGGTGGATCCCCAAGCAGCAGACTGGGGTCTCTTGTGCAGTGGAGCCCTTCGACGCTGGCAGGGATGCTCGGGTCCCGTCCCCGCTGCTCTATGGGGAAGTCACTGCTGCACCACCTGACGCATCTTGCAGCCGTCCCCAAGCCACGCCGGCAGCACTGGGAGACGGCTCGTCCTCGAATCTGCGCTGGTGGAAAGTTCCCTGCAAAGCTCATTTGATGGTGAGTCGATTGGAGCAAGTTGAAAAGGACAGAGGGCCCAAGACCTTCCCAGCCGGGGCCACGGAGGGGCAGAGTTTGCTTTTCTTACCTCCCCCTCCCCTCCCGCTGGGAATCCCGTGATCTGCACTAAGGGCCTGGAATCCACGGCGAGATTTTATAGCTTGCCTCTTAACTGGTTCCTGTCTATAAAATTAAAGAGGGACAATAGATTAATAAGTGCCATAAAATGTCTTAAATTCTTAACCATTAGTTCAATTAGGTGGAAAAAACATCACGATGTCTAATAGCGGATTGCCGGGGTTTCGTGCTGAGCGTTAGCTTTAAAGGCTGCGGTTTATGGAGGGAGGCTGGGGTGGGGCTTACGGGAGAGCTAAGGGTGAGTCTTTGGGGGAAGTCACAATGGTTACTGTGCTCTTGGTTCCCTGGCCTGCGTTGCCACCGGCCTGCTCATGAGTCTGCCCTCCTCCAGCCACGCCCTGCTCCCGTGCTGGCCCGGCCCACCTAGAGGGACCCTTGGTGAGGTCATGGCCAGAGTGTGCTCTGCTCCGCATGCTCCGGCAGCACCCTGTGTCACACGGTCAGAGTCAGCGTCCTCCCCGCGGCTACCTACTACCTATCTGACCCCAGAGGGTCTGCTCAGGCCCCCTCAACTGTCAGACTACGCAGAATCCGCTCCCTCCCTGGCCTACCAGGCCCTGTAGGATTCGGCCGTTACTGTCAGACTGCGAAACCTACTGGACTCTGGAGGATTCCGCTTGCCCTCACCTGTCAGCCCGCACAGGAATTTGTCCCCACCTCTCTGGCCTCATCTATTCGCATTCGGGTCTCATTTTCTCTGCTCAACCACACTGGCCCTTTGCAGTGTCTGCAGCTCATGGGCCAGTGCACTGCTCTGTTCCCTGCCTGCAGCCTCTCCCCAGACACCCCACCACTCGCCTGCTCGCCGTCTGCAGGGAGGGACCGCGGCGTCCTTCTCAGTGAGGTTTCCCAGCTGCCCATCCAGCATGTCAGCAGCCCCCACCTGACCTATCTTCTCCACCATGTTTTTTCTCCCTAGAATTCACTCTAACATCTTGCACCTGTACCCTTCAGGCTGTCACCGCTCTGTTGCTAGAAGGGAAGCTCCATGAGGGCAGGAGCCATGGTCATCTGTTCTCTCTGTGACCTCTAATGTGCCTGGCACGGAGGCAGCACCCGACAAATACTGCGAACCAATGGCTGTGTGGCTGTGTCAGCATCTCCCGGTGTGGTCTGCGTCATGCCAGCTCAGTGGAGGATGAATAGTTGTCGCCAATGAACACCCAAAGTCCTGGGTGCAGATATGTTGGAGAGATTCTGAACTGAGTGTCTCTTCCTCTCGGGGCTCCTCCGTGCTCCCTGAATGCCGCAGGGGAAAGCTGTGCGCGGTGCTGCACCCCGAGCGTCTTGTGGGACGGGTGCTTTAAGGAGCACACTGTGGGGGGACGCGAAGTGAGGTCCAAGTCCGTCCTGAGCACCCCCTCCCTGTGGAGCGAGACACATACAGCTGTGGCGTTTCAGGCTGTCATTTCAGCCGTACCTTGGACCCCCCCCAACCCTGATGCGTTTTCCTAAGGGTTCTGGACTTGGCCCAGTGGAAGGCACATGCCTTCACAGAGGTGCCGCCAGACCCTGCGATGGAGATCTCGGGTCCCCTGTGCCGAGCGAAGAAGCCAGTGATGCATGCCCAGTGCTCAGCGAGGGTCTCAGGAGCTCAAGCATGTGCACGCAGCCCTCTTCCCAGACCTCGCCTTGGTGGCCAGAGAACTGTGCCAATCTCCCTTTAAAAAAACAACTTTCCAAAAGCCAGAGTTTGGAAACTGCTGCATCACCCTCCCCTGCGTTCTGTGAGACGCTCCCCTGTTCAATTTCCCCCGGCCTCTCCTTTCTGCACAGGGCGACCAAGGACGCGGGCGAAGGCGGTGGACAGACGGCGCCCTCTGTGTCACAGGTCGCAGCATTTCCCTGGGAGGTGCGGATTTGCCGATGGTCCTCCTGTTCATGGCAGCGTCAGGAGGGGGGCCCAGGCGCCCTACTGGGCAGAGGCGACCCCTCCGCGGGATGCTCAGAGCTGCCCTGCAGGGTGCTGTCTCTCTCCCCTGGACAGGCCTCAAGGGCATCATTCAAGGCAGGGGACCGAACACACTCATTTTAGAACATTTGGACGTTGAGTCATTTGCCTCAGGGCACGGACGTTGGCATCCCACGCAGGCTGGCCTCTGAGTCCCGAATCTTTGAACATCTCACATGCTGACCGTTTAGTAAGCAGTAGGGCTAGAAATTAGTCGAGTCTGTAGGACCCCAAATTCTATGCATTTCACCCTAAATTATGCTGCCTCTACTGGGAGGAACCCAGAAGAAACTCATGCTCAGAGGGTGCCCAAGGCCCCTGAAGCCAGTGTTTACTCCAGAGCTGGCGTTTCTTTTGGGCATTTTTATGTCTATGCAACTTGGGGAAACTGTTTCCATCACTTTCCCTTTCGCTTGTGGTTTTATCCTGTTGTACATCAAGGGGTGATTCGGATATTTAAGCTGCGAACTGCTTTGGTTCCACGACTTGCCGTCTGGCTGGTCCTTTCGAGCTGGTGCCGTGGTCACCTCGGTGGCTGTGAAGCTGCGCCGTGAGCCGCCAGGTGCGGAGTGCCCCGCACAAGGCCGGAGGGAGGGTGATTGTCACTCTGAGCGCTGCGAGGCGCTGTCAGTTACATGGAAATTAACTACTGGATCAGATGATGGAAAGTCATGTCTTTTGCCTTAAAATTTCTCTGACGGGGGCGACAATTTGTCATTTATGGATCTGGCTGAGTTATATTGTTTCCTATTAAAATAAGTCTAAATGAATCTTTAATGCCAGAACACTGTATCTGCACGGATTTAGAAGCTGCAGATTAAATTGGCCGTCTCCATCTGGAAGGTCGGTTTCCTCCCAGCGCTGTCTATTACCGCAGAGGGGGTGAGCCGGTGAGGGTCCCTGCAGATGTGCCAGCACAGCTGGACGAACGGCGCCCTGAATGCTAATGGTGCCGGGGCCGTGTGTCTGAGAGAAGCTCGTGGGACCCCCAGAGAGACACGGCCTCAGAGTGAGGGTCCCAGGCATTGAGGCACCCAGGTTGTCCAGACCCAACTAGCATCGTCTCTGGGCTGGACACTGGCCTTGGCCTGCTGACTGCCGTCCTTATCCGCCTCTTGCCTTCTCCATCCGTCCCACCCAGCGGCCAGTATGTGCTTTTCGACTGATTAGATCACCCCGCCTGTTTCAAATGCCCCCAGACATCTCATGACTCCTGGAACAAAGACCAAACTCGTGGGTGTGGCCTCCGAAGTCCTGCTTGACGGCACTGCCACCTTTCTTGTGGCCCTTTTGGCTTCCAGGGCCACTCCCTCCTTGCCATGGAAGCCGTGAGCCCCGCCCTCCCTGCTTGGATCACTCCTTCTTCTGCCTGCCACTGCCATCTCCCCCTCGCCTGGCCACCCACCCCTGTCCCGTCCCCTGGGCCGACTCATCACCTCCCCAGGACGCCTTCTCGACATCCAGAACAGGTGAGGCCCTGCCCCTCACGATGGCCAGCACTCTGCCCTTTGTGTGTGGGTTTCTGTTTGGTCGTGGCCTCTCTTCCCTGCAAGATCTCTGAGTGCTGGTCGCCGTATCTGCCTCGTGTGCGTCTGCAGCCCTGAGGCTAGTGCAGCGCCTGGCACCCAGCAAGCCCGGGAAAGACCCCTACGACAGAGCATCAGTGCAGGCAGAGCGGTGGTGCCTTCTAGCAGGACAGCCGATGGTGGCATGTATTGTTCAGTCCCCTTTCATCACCCTCTTCCTTGGCTGTGTATATTGAAATTTGAAAAAAAAAAAAAAGGAAAAAAGAAAACTGTGCAAGCCAACAAATGCCACGCTCAAGAGAAAGGTAGGAAGTGTTAGGTGGCTGAAGGGGCTACAGATGTCGATCCTGGCAATGACTGTCGCCCAGCTGTGTGTCCTTGGGCAAGCCGATTCTCACTCTGGCCCTGTCTCCTCGTAAACCAAACAGAAATAATGTGCCTACTCTGCCTACCTCAGGGGTGTTTTTAGACCACACTAGAAGCTCCAAAATCACTCTGAAACGTACCAGGAGCTGTGCAGATGTGCAATGGAATCCGTGCGCTCATTAATGATACATTGTCCTGTTCCTTGTTCACGGCTCACTGACGCTGGACCCAAACACAAGGCCCGCATTGTTCGGGGAGGCGGGAAGTGCTGTACCATGTACTCCGACACGACCTGTGATCACAGGCTGGTAGCAAAGCTCTGGCTGAGCAATTGGGTTTTAGGATGACAGCACACAGGGTGTGCATCACACTCTCCCGGGTGTGACACGGCACGCAGGTTTGGAAGGTGGACGGAGGTAAGTGTCCTCAGCATCACGTTCCCTGTGCTGGTGATGGAACCAGGCCTGCAGGAAGGACTCCCTGGCCCTGGTTTCATTCGCACCCGGAGATTTTAACCTATGCAGGTGACTGAGCCATGACCCAGAGGGTTCCATGCCGTTGAAAGAAGATTTGTTACTTACATGTCCTGAGGCGGAGGGGGGCGGGCAGGCCACGTCATGCGGGGCCACGTGGGCAGGCACCAGAGTTGGTCAGGAGTGAGGGGGAAACCGAGGCCAGAGCCTTTATTGGGGTTTCCTGAGCAAAGGCGAGACAGGGCAGAGCCAGCAGTTTGCGAGTGGCTGGTTTGAACAATTCGCGCGGGCTTTGGGCTACAGAGACGCGGTCTCTGGTTGCCTGATCCCTGGCCCTGGGACAATTTAGGGCAGGGGAAACACGGCTTGGTGTGTGAGAGTCAGGTCAAGGGGGTGGCTGGGGTACAGACTTGGGACTGGCTGCTCACGTGTATACACTGTGCTCCCGACCGAGCCCTCTGCCCTCCCTAAGAACTGGTCGGCCCTGGAGAGGCTGCCCTCCCAGCCGGCAAAATGTTAAAGATGTCAAAACGCCATAAAATAAAGAAAACTTTAAAAACCATGATGGATACAACCTTCTGTTCAAAACTAAGACACGGAAGAAGGAAGTGGCCATTGTTCCTCTCTCTGAAAACCCACCGCCTCTTTCGTGGCGCTCTCGGGGAGAGCAGTGCGCGTGCGTGGTGGGCAGAGCTGGGTGCAGGGACTTTCCCTGGTTGAGTGTCCTCCGCCAGCCAGCTACAGGTGGCTTTCTCAAGTGGCCACTGCAACTCCCACTGGCTGCCTTTGTGTCTCTAGCGTGGACCGTGGCGACTCTCAGCAGCCCCCACCAGCCCCGAGTGGTCTCTCTCTTCTGCTTCTAACCCCCCGTCCACGGAGCAGCGGATTGCCCATGTCGCCTTTCCAGTGGGGGATGCTTCTGGGGGTAAGCTTGGAGCTGCAGCTGGAAGCCCCCAGCCCCCTCCCTGTGCCACATGGTGGATGGTCTCCACGTGTGGGAGATGTGCCCCAAACGCATTCAGGCTTGAGGACGCCTGCAAAGCTCTGTGGGAAACGCAGTGCTCCAGTCTTCCTCCGAAGCCGCATATTTCGAGGGCACGAACAACCTGGAGATGCGTTTCAGATACAGTAGGCTCTGGCTTCTGTGCAGTCCCTGGGGAATAAGGACCTGCCTCTAACTCCACCCTGCTATGTCGCCATATAGAAAGCTGCAACAGGGACAATGCAGTCTGTCCACCACCACATCTCCTCTTCCCTCTGACACTGAGAAGCCTCCACACCCTGATATGTCAGGGGAGGGAAGTGACCCATCCTGCTTGTTGGGGTGTGGGTGGAAGTGATGTTAGACACTTGCAGGCCCAACTTGCAAAGCAGGTGATTCTTTCTCTTCTCATGGTCTCCTGGCTGGTTGCAGAGGGTCTCGAGGAAGACTCTGAGGTCCCAGAAGACCTCAGAACCACAAGATGAAACCAGAGATGGCTGGGTCCCTGACTCATCACTTGGAAGGACGTCTCTGAACTTTGAGCCATTCTAGGATGTGAGAAAATGCAAAGCTCCTGTGGTAGGCAGCCACTGCAATCCGGGGCTGTTTGTTACATCGGCTCGCATCAGTTGATCTAACTGATATAAAGGCATACGAGTGTGAGTGAGAGCGCACAATGTGAGAACTGGGGAGAATGTGGAACTGCTCCAACAAACTTCTTAAAAAGTCAATTTTATTGAGGCCTAATTAAAGGCGCCGCCTGCCAGCCAACAAGAGAGGCCGTGGAAGCACACCGCCTGTCCCTCCCCATCTCCATCCTGTTTCTCTGCCACGTGTCCAGGCAACCCTGCCGACACCCTGATCTGGGACGCCCGGCACCCAGAACTGGGGAAACAGCTTCCATTGTTCACGCCTGGGCTGTGGAGCGTTGACACAACAGCCTGAGCACGGTGACGTGGGTGCATGCTCGGGACTGGTGGCCCTGCCAGGCAGTGGGCACCATGGTGGACAGGGCCACACCCCCGCTGCTGAGAAGGGGTGAGGGAAGTCGAGGGGCCCAGGGCGAGCGCTGAGAAAGGGAACCCAGTGGGCGTCACGTCTCTACTGCTTGCATAGCTCCTCCTGGCTTTCGGAGGGTGTGACTTTGCAAAATGCTCGGCCATGCCAAATAACTGGCTCTGGAGAGAAGAACGGGGGAAAGAATCCCAGAGAGCAGGAGGGACTGAGGGGTTCGGACCCCACAAAGGGAAGAGAAGGAGAGGTCCTCTGGCTCCCCCAGTGCCTTCCTGCTCCCACCTGACCTGGGCAGGCGTCTACACCCTCCCTGTCCTCTCTGGACCTTTCGAGGCCATTGTCTGCGACCTGCCCTCATTTTCAGTTTACCTGTAGTGAACACACACAGGACGTCGTCCCGCATGGGCAGCTGCCTGCCCCGTGGTGAGTCCCACGTGCCTTCTGGTCTCAGTCACCTGGACCTGGAGAGGGCCTCTAGCCCCAGCTGAGCCGTGAACACCCCCTCCCGTGGGAGTTTGGAATCGACACCTGGAGCCCTTGCTCCTCGGAGCCGCGACCCACTCTGCACTCCCCACGTCCTGGGAGGCAGGGGAGACCCACAGCTGTCCGGAGAGAGGGGAGGCGGCCCAGTGCCCTGAGAAGGAGAAACAGGAGCCCTGGGGACAGAGTGCTGACCCAGAGCCCCTTCCCGAAGCTCCCATGTGCCCCTCACTGGGCTCTGGGAGACACTCCTGTGGCTTTGCAATCAACACCAGCCCCGCCCCGTTTGGGTTCTCAGTCCCGTGCCAGCTTTGACGGGCTCCGCTCACTTGCAGCCCTGGAGCCCCGGTGAGTTCTGGCCACGCCCTGACCCACTTGTAGTTTCTGCAGACAGATAAAGTGGCAAATGTGCCTCATCGCAGGATTGATTTCTGGATTGTTCACCTGTGGAGAGATGCTACTGACCTGTCGTCCGAGCAGTCCCCGTAGCACAGAGGCTCGGGACCCCGACTTCCCCAGTCCTTCCCAGAGCCCTGCCTGGGGGTCTGACTCGGCTCTGAGCTTTGTCACTGGGGTGGCCAGGGTACAGCCTGTCGGAGAGTCTCGTTGCTGTAGTGGAGTCAAAGCCACGTGGTGCCACCGGATGCCACATGTGTTCTGTGTGCTGAGCAAACTTGTCTTCCAACATAAACACGGCTGCCCTGGGGACCGTCACTGCTCCAGAGAGCACATCCCGCCAGTCAGCCACGATGGCCCACTCCGGCTTACGCGCAGAGCAGGTTTCTCCAGCTGAAGCCCATCCAAACTATTTATTTTGCTCAAAAAGCTGTTGTCCCCTCTGGGCCTCCGGAGTGGCGGCTCCCGCTTCATCCGTGCACACACCTAAATCGACGCCTCCAGCCCCCTGGGGGGCCGTCCTCCGCCCCGCGCCCACCCGCTCTCCTCCCTCTCCCTTTGTCTCTCTGCCACGCATCTCACATAATGTAAAACAGAAACGAATATGCAAAAGGCACTTTCCATTTTAATCAGGTTTGGGGGAAATATGTCTAACATGCCACTTTACCTAGTTGATAAAATGTTTGACATTTACCAGGGCTGCAGTGAATCTTGTCTAACAGCTCCGTTTGAAATGCCACTCCACTCCTCTATCTCCGAGTTTTAAAAAGCACTTGTCCTGCAGAATGTTATCATTACTAAAAATATTAAGCAGAATCTTCATTCATTTGGAGTCACCGTGTAATTTTGCTGGAATACAAATCACCACTTCAGAAGGGAGACAGTCGGGTCTCTCCTCCTGGCGGGGCATAGCGGGAGGAGGAGACAGACCAGGGACAGGGCACCGCTCCCCGCCCCCCCAGGGGTGACTATCTTTCCTGCACAGGGTTCCTGTACGTCTCCTGGGCACTGCCTGGAATCCTGTAGCAGCTGATGCGTGTGACCAGGCCCTGGCAGTGGGAAGAGCTGGATCCCCCAGCACAGGGTTGGCACCTTTCCCAGGCCACATCGGAGCCACTTCCTGCGGTTGCACTGGGGCCTCTCGCTGCACCTGTGAGGTGGTGGCCACTCTCCACCGTTGCTTGTTCACCTTGGGGACTTACCTTTTTCCTCAGCTCTTCAAAGGTGGACTGGGGTGAGTCAGCCGACAGCAGGGAAAAGGTGATGTGAAGAATTTCAACACAGACAGTGGCCCTGTGATGTGGCCATTGTCTCTGTGCCCCCTGACTTCACCCTTGCTGCTGGTGCTGTGGTTTGAATGATGGTGGCCCCTTCCAAATCGACGTTGAAAGGTATCCCCAGTGCAACCGTATGACGAGGTGGGGCCTTTGGGAGGTGACCTGCCCTCATGAATAGGATTGATACCCCTACGAAAGGGCTCAAGGTCGAAGGAAGGGTCCTCTTGCTCTTCCGTCCCTTCTGCCATGTGAGGTCACTGCCTTCTTCCTCTCCAGAGGACGCAGCAACAAGGCACCGTCTGCAGCAGAGAGCAGCCCTTGCCGGACACCAAGCCTGCTGGCACCTTGTTCTTGGACTTCCCAGCCTCCAGAACTGTGAGAAATCAATTTCTATTAGGTATAAATTACCCAGTCTCGGGCGTTTTGTTAAAGCAGCACAAAAGTACTAAGACAATGGCTGTAATTAACGATTGCCCTAACATGCTCCCAGCACTGACAAATAAAAACAAACTCTCCCTCCCTAATTCTTGCTGCTGCCTCCTCCAAAGCCACGTTTGTGCGAACGGGCTCTGCTTTCTGAAACCCTGACCCGAACCAGGTGGTGTTAAAGGCTGCATCCTCCAAGGGAACCTCGGCCTTGAACCCAGGTTTGGATAAATCCAGAGCCTCTCTGCCTCTTTCGTGTAAGGGCGTTTTCATGACTGGAGGGGCCAGATGCCTCTGTCAGAAGATTAAAGAAGGGACCCTCGCGTGAAAGGGGCGAGATCAAATGTCCCTACGCTACCGGTCAGAGGGAGCCCCTGCAGGCTTTGAATGGGGGGGGGGTTTAACGTGATAGTCGAGGGGAAGGAGGTGATCTGTTGACACTGGACGTGAGGGAAAGGATGCGGCTGTGGGGCTGGTCCTAGGCCACGAGATCCTGACCCACAGAGCTGGAGTGGGAGGAGATGCCAAAGAGAAGGTGTGGAAATGTGAACACGAAGGCTGTCGCTGGAGGTTTAGCTGCGGGGAGGCCAGAAGGCAGAGCTGCAGGGTGACGGCCGGGCGTTCCATCAGCACGTGGAGAACAGCAGAAACGCGGACAGCCATTGTGCGGGTCTGGGCTGGTTTAGGGCACATTGTTCTCGAGGTGACGGGAATGTCCTTGAGTTTTGCCTCCCAGCTGAAAGGACTGTAGCTCCACCTGTCCCTTCTTTAGAAAGGGATTATCAGGGCCAACGACCAGAGCACATAATCTTCCTCACTCTGCATCCGGTGAAGACAGAGGGATGTGGTGCGTGCACACGCACACGCTTGCACACATGGGCTACCTGGGACCTGGGGATTTCTTTGGAACAAATTTAGATTCTCGGCTCAGATTCTGTTCTATGAACTCGGCCACATGCAAACTCAATTGCACGTATAGATGTTGCTTTGGGGGAGGAGTGTGTTTGTGTGCATGTGAGCGTGTGTGAGCATGTGTGTGCAAGGCAGAGAGGAGGTATATATAGAACGTTGCAAGGAAACATGACTTTGTGGGAAAACAGATGGTCCCAGAGAAGGGGACCGAAACGCAGGAAACCATCCGCCGCAGCTGCCTCCCCTGGCGCGTGCCTCCAAAGACACTCCAGCAGATTCTGCCTGATTGCACTCACTCCAGCCCTTCTTACCAGATGAAATAAGTATGGAATAGACTCTTCTGCCTAATGAGAATTTAAATTTTCAACTTTGTCAGAGACGTGAGCCTGCAGGCTCGGCGTGACACACATCGCTAAGAGCTCAGCTGTAGCAAGAGGGCCCCCCGGTCCCGGGCTCTGCCATCTCCTCCAGAGTCCCCCAGGAGGTCCCAAGCAAAGCCAAGCTCACCAGGACGTGCATGATGGCATCGTCACGATGAGAGCCTCCTGGCTCCGAGTCGGCAGGCCTCACTGAGTCCAAGAGCATCTCCTGTGTGCAAGGAGAGCGATGCCAAAGTGGTGCAGATCCAAAAAGGAACAAGACTTTCTGCTTAAATGGACGCAGGACAGCACAGACTTGTGGGCTTGGCTTGGGCTCATTGTCTGCTTTGAGGCGGGTTCTGCCGCTGCTGAGCCGTGTGACCTTGAACAAATTACTTAACCCTAGGACGCCTCCATGTGCACATCTGTGAAATGAGAATAGCAATCATGCCTGTCTGTTGGGGTTCTTGTGGGAACTCAGCGAGTGACGCGTGGAGGGCACACAGCCCCACACCAGACACAGTCCGCACCCCGTCTACACCAGCACGATGCTGAGCAGCATCCACACGCCCCAAATCATGAAATGCTTGAGGAGCACAGGCAGCTAGTATTTCCTGAAATGACTTTCGAGAAGCACTCCTAAGCAATTTCAAAGTCCTTTCCCACATCTTTGTTCCAGGTTGTCTTATTTTTATGCCTTATTAGTTCAAAGCTCCTGAAATCATCTGGAGAGGAAGGTTGCAAACCTCAAGCAATGCCAGTGTCCTCTGCATTGCAGTACGAATGCTGGGGGTGCTCAGAGAGCCGGGAGGAGTGTGGGTGGTCGGGAGGGAGCTGGAAGGCCTGCAGCGGCCTCTGCCCACGTCGCCAATCAATTTCTGCCTGTTCCTGTAGGATTGTCTCTCCTCCACCCCTGCCAGGTACCTTTGCCCTTCAGGGTCCTCTCCCCCTCTGCCCACTCCCTCGGTGCAGGAAAGCAAGGCTGCTCGGTGGTTTGAAGGTTTACTTTTGTTCTGCTCAGAGCTCTGCAGCAAGGCCTTGTCTTTTGCAGAAACCTGTGTCCAGTAGCCTCAGCCAGACACCTGCTGGCTACACCGGATCACAAAGGACAATGACAATGCCCCACATTTACAACACTTGCATGACGCTATGTGTGCCTCTGTCAGTATTTGTTTGAGTTGATGACCCTGAGAGATGAGAGGTGCGCATTTTCGTGAGAGGTGAAAAATGCGGATCCTGTTTCAGTCTTTAGCAGCTTGTCACATTCGTCCCTCCCAGTAACAAGGTATACAGCGTGTCCCATCCACGTTGGAATGAGGGCACAGATGCAGAGTGAGGGGTCACTTGAGGCTGCACAGCAAGGGCTCAGTGAGGCCGGGATCAGAAAGGCCCTTGTCCCCCTCCGGCCTCCCCTCGGCACCGTGGTCTCTCACTGAGTTCCTTGGGCTGCTCTCGTGAGCCAGTGAGGCTGAAACGAGAATTCCTGGAAGCATTAAGCTGCAGAGCTCAAAGAGAACTGACTCATGTGATTTTACATAGAGTGAAGGAGCAAGAGGGGGAACCTCATCTCTCGAGGGTGAGAATAACGTAGGGTCGTCCCTAAGCTGCCTGGGACTCCTCGGGTGTGCTGTCCCATTGCAAATCCACCTGGATGTACCACACTTGTGTGACATGTTGAAAATAATGGCCCTCATCTCAACAGGTCTGGGACTTGCTGCCGATTTCATGTCTCCACTGGACCCCAGACCTGGATTCTCAACCAGGAACCTCCTTTCACATCATCCTTGTGACCGTGTAAAGCTGCTCAGAGCTTCCTTCATACTGCCGGTATTTCAGGTCTAACCTGAACGTCCTCACTAAATTGTAGGTTTATCTTTTTGAATCTGGCATCTAGAAATCACGTGGGTACTATGTTCATTGGCTATGACTTGACCTGTAGGAGACAACCTAGTAAGAATGATCGAATGTCGGCTGCGGGCCAACCACAGTACAATCGGTGCCACAGCGTGCTGTTCTGACCCAGGCTGGGCACCAGTGGACAGCACATCTTCTTTGCTGGCTCTTCCAGCAGAGGGACAGGCATTTCTCAGGAGTCGGGGTGCACCAGTAGCTTGGTTATGCAGAGAAATCATGGCGTTCAGGTAAAGTTGCTCTCGTGGCATAACTTTCTAGCCCTGACTTGAAGACATGCCACCAAAGGAGCTTTGGGATGAGTCACTCACTGGTTCTTGCATCTTATATAATAGTTATGACTATGGTATGTATTTACAACTATGGCACGTTCTCTTGCTTTTCAACCTCTCTGAATATATGGAATATACCTTCTTTTAAAATGTTTTTTAAAAATAATTTTAGACTTACAGAAAATCTGCAAAAATAGTAAAGAACATCCTCACAAACCTTTCACCCGGCTACTTACTCCTACCATAGTATCCTGCATAACCACAGTGCAATCACCTAAACCAAGAAGTTAAACTTGGTGCAGTGTCAGGAGCTCAACTCCGGACTTTGAGTTGCCCCAATCTGTCCACTAACACCCCCTTTCTGTTCCAGGGTCCTGCACTGCATACGTCTGTGAGGGGGCGAGTTTAATGGGCCCCGTGTAACAGCACCCATGTGATTCCCATCGGTTCACTGAGACCTCTGTGTGTGGGCTCTTGGACACCTGCCTGGGTGGGCTCTCCTTAGGGATTCTGATTCCACAACTTTAAATGGAGAGTTTCAGTTTGACACTTGAGGAAAAAAGTAAATTTTAGATGTCTTCATCTTCCAAAATTTGCAAGACATTCTGTCCTTAGAAACATTTTTCTGCTTAGTCTTTGACACATCTATTATTTTCCAAAACAAATAACCTTGAGACTGCTTTCCTCCTTTCCTGATGGTGAAACATGACAGGGGGTTCTTTATAATACATTAGTAAGTGGTAGCTCCCCCACATAAATACAGCCTTCACTCCGCAGTGGCCAAACCTTACTTTGTCAGAGGAACACTTACGTCTTTCTGCAAGAAAGGCACTGGGAAAAGTAATAACAGCAGTGCTGACAGCGATGTTCCCTGACTTATTTTAAAGAATAAAAAAGAAAATATAGAAAGAGATATGCATTTTTCTTGTTAAAGAAAATGAATTATTCTTTGAAAGTTAGTCAATCTCTTGGGGGCACAGTGTGGAAAATTAGATTTTAATGGCTTTGAAATTGAGGTTCCATGGGTCAATAGTACTGGATACTTGAAGTAAAATGACAGATCTTTTAGAAGAAAATCAAACATCTTGCTGGTCATCGGCAAGGCAGCCGTATCTTGGAGCTCCTCTTTCACATAGAAGGCATCAGAAAAGCACAATTTCTGGCTTGGTGTTTTGAAATCCTTGGGAGAGGAGCATTCTTGGATTTCTTATACTCTCTCTGAGTCAAGGAATGGCTCCTGTTTTTTCCCATATTGTGAAATTTGGCTGACAGCCGTTTGGCAAGACAGGTGTTTCACGTGCATTTAATCCTAACGCTGCGTGGCGTGCACCTTGTTATTTCTCAGCCGACTTACCGCAGTCGGTTCTGGTTTGCGTCTGTTGGGTGCATTATCCAAATCTGATGCACGTAACTTTCACACTTCTGGTAGGTTACGGGGTTGACAAAGCCGTCACACACAAAAGCCAAGTCTAATTTGTGTCTCACATTGGAGACTCAGGAGCTGATTTTTTAAAAATATTTCACAGAAATTAACACACAGACCATATATGAATGCATCAGTGTTTTAATAAAATCATGCATTTCTGGATCCTTCAACAATATATACTGTGGGTCTGCAGTGCCCAGTGCTGTTCTGGGGGACAGGGACACATGTGCAGACCTCGCGGCTGGAACCAATGGCCTAGGAAGAGAGACAGTTAAACTGCGACGACTACCTGTTTGATTCCAGATGGGATATGGGCTGCAGGGAAGTGCTACATGTGATACAAGCATCAAATCATCTGATCACGATCAGGGAAGAGGAAGAACTTTCTGGAAGCAGCCGGTGCAAGGGACTTTCAGACAGAATCACCTTCCCACGCCTTGTTTCCTGTGGTTCTGACAACAGCCCTGGGAAGAATAAGGTATATCTTATTTTCTAGATGAGCAAACCGTGGAGTGTGGGAGTGAATTGGCTGGTCCCAGGTTGTGTAGCTGATCAGGGCCGAGGTAGGCAGCTTTCCTGTCGACCTGGGTGTTCTCACCGTCAGAAGTGGATTCGATAAGAGGAGTCGTCGTAATTCCTAGTCTGGTGGGGGTGAGGAAGAAGAGGGCAGAGTAACCTCTTCAAGACATCACAAAGCAGAAGGTGTTAGGCAACTTGAGAGGGGGGTAATTTTTTGAAGGAAGCCCAGGTGTGGGGTGCAGAGAGCTCTCGACCCGGGAGGATGCTCTCTTGCTGTGCGTGAGGACTTGGCCAGCCGCAGGGGCCCATGGGATATTTTCATCGATGACTTTGGTGAAGGCAATGGAGCTCTTCTGATCACATTTTCAGATGACAGGAGGCTGTGGCTGGCGAGGGGGTGGGCTGAACAATTCAGTGATCCAAAATGTCAAGATCCAAAAAGCTCTCTGCTGGGCCATGGGCCCCCAAGGCAGGAGAGTCCCCCACTCCCTGTCCTTGCTTCATCACCCCTCATCAGCACCTGGAAGAATGCCCCCAATGTGTGAGTGAACAAACGAATCTTTGCTAGGTGTAACTGATTAAAAATGCGAAGTGTTTTGAGTGTAGTTAGTGAAATCCTGCCTTAACTCCAAAACGCTAACGGACGTGGTTACGGGCTGGAAGATTTCAGGTTGCTGGACTCCAGGGGGAGGAAGCAGAGTCTTCCAAACACAGCAGAACCGACTCCCTGGCACGGCTCTGCTCAGGGCCCACTGGGTTCCAGGACCCGCAGTTTGCAGAGCCTTGATGAACTCAGACGGCTCTCTCCCCTCTCTCTCTCCTCCTCCTCCCTCTCTTTCACACACACACACACACACACGCACACACACACACACACACGCACACACACACACACACGCACGCACACACACACACACGCACACACAAGCATTACCATAACTTGGTGGGTTTGGGGAGCTGGAGGCAGCTTCTCCAGAGTGTCGTGATGGGAGAGGGTAGAGCGTGTGCCAGAAGCTTGGCTTCTGCCTCCAAGGTATCAGGGTCAGCCGCTGCCGTGGGTGCTCAGGAGCACCGGCCCTGGAGGACTGCAGGGTGATCCCTCCCAAGAGACCACCTGTGTGAGCGGCCCCTTCACCCCACCAGCTCCTCGGCCTCGGCACCGGTCGGCTCCTGACTTCCGACTCCCTTGTCCTGGCAAAGATGGGGCTGTCGGGTCAGTTGTCCTTGCAGGGGACTCTGCCCACGCTGTCAGCTCCTCTCCCAGCCCTGGGGGCGCCTGGCCCTCCTCCCTCTGGTCCCCACATTCTGTTATCTTGGTCTCCTTTCCGCTCCTGTTGGCAGCGATCCGGCACAGACCCGACGTCACCCTGGATCCCAGACTGCCTCGCCGCGCCGGCGGCATGCTCCCTCTGGAATCCTCCTGAACCTCGCCCCAGGCCACCGACATCTTCCTGCTAGAGATCTACTCCCACCGCCTGTGTGAGCTGGCACTGCCGAAACAGATTACCATAAACCGGTTAGTTTGAAGCAACAGAAATGTCTTCTCTTACGGTTCTGGTGGGCAGAATTCCAAGACCAAGACATCGGTGGGGCCTCACTCTCTCCAAGCCTCTAGGAGAGGATCCTTCCCTGCTGCTGCCAGCTCTGGTGTCTCCAGGCACCCTGGCCTGTGGCCACGTCACTCCAACCTCTGCCTCTGTCTTCACTTGGCCTCCTCCTCTGCCTCTCTCACAAGGGCACTTGTGGCTGCATGTAAGGGCCACTCGAATAATCCAGTATGATCCCCTCATTTGAAGGTCCTTAATCTGCACAGACCCCACGTCTGCAAAGACCCCTTTTCCATATAAGGTAACACTGGCGGGTCCCAGGCGTTAGACCTGGCGCGTGGGGAGGGGGTGAGGCAAGGAAGGAAGAAGACGGGAGATCTGTCCGCACGCCAGGCTGGATGGTGGCATCTCCGACATGAGCCATCCAGACGGAGAGAAGTGTGAGATTTCAGATCCACGTGGTCCAACGCCTGCCCTGCTCACCTGCCCGTCCCAGGGCTCGGCGCACCCAGCCTGGTGTCTGAGGTCCATGGGCGCAGCCTGGGTCCTACGAATGGTCCGAATGCTGCCAGTCTCATGCTCATGCGTTTTTCATTCCAGTGGGTCTCTGCACCAAATAAAATCACAGCGTGTGAGAGCTGGGAGTGTCACCTCAGTATTGGAAACACAGGGTTAACTTGTTTTCTAGAAGTTTCCTTAGTTGGAAAACTTTTGCAGTTTTTGAGGCTCCTGAATTAACTTTTTAAAACTGCACAGACCTTCCCAAGACCATCTCCCCAGGTTTTAATAGTGATTCACCCCCCCATCGCCCTGTGCTCGAATCTAGTCCAACGGCCTCCGCCAGGAAGTCCCCCAGAGGAAGGGATGGTTGTCACAGTTCCCAGACGCTGGGAGGACAGCTTGGGGTGTGGCCTCTGTGTCCCCTCTTACCGTCGTCTCTCCACTCCCTCTGCCCACCCCCCAGTCTGGCGCTGAACCTGCTTTTCAGTTGGAAAATCACCTCTTCCCAGACGGTGCTAGGCAATGGAGCCTCAGCGCTCACTTAACTAAAAAATACTGGTTTGCTAGAAGAAGTGTTAACCTGGCACCCTGGCTGAGAGTCCAGGAGCGACACTGACTGTAAATGAATTGTCCAAACAGGCAGTTCAATGAAGAGCACCTAGGGCGGCTGCAGCTTCGCTGGGAGGGGGCGGTAAGGGAAGAGTTTTCCCCTGACCTCCTCCTCTTCTTTCTTTTACTAATTAAAACACAGCTAATACTAATTAAAATACCACCAAGAGCTATTATTGCTGTTTTGTTTATGCACAGACCTGGGATAATGCGGGGAAATGAACTGGAAACCCTATGTGTGCTCTCTTGGCAACTCGCTCGCTGAACCTGGGCTTCATGCTTCACGCTCCGCTGAGAGCCACTGCGCCCCGAAAGAGGTCAGCGCCGGGCTGCGGGGTGCGCCAGTCACCCAAAGCGCAGTCTGGGAAGGGCCATTTAGAAGTGGCTTTGACTCACAGGCCAAGTGGCTCTCCAGGCCAGCTGGTATCAGCCGCCGCTGCCCCGGCTGGCAGAAATCCAGGCTCTGAAAGTTGCAGCTTCTGAACACCTGGGACGTGGAATGCAGAACCTGTCCCCTGCACCTGACCCGAGTGAGGGGGACCCAGGGAAGGGCCCAGTGACTAGTGAGTCTCTCAACCCAGCCTCTCCTCACCCATCACTTCTCTGGGTGTCTCCTTAGAAGCCAGGCAGAGCGGTTCCCAGGGTTTGTCACTCTCCAAACGATCAGGCACATTCCAGCTGCCACATTCCTGAGGTCCCTCAGCCCAGCTCTTCTTCCTCTTCTTTCTGAGCGGGGGGACCAGTGGGGATTCTGTACTTGTTAAAGGCAGCGATTGGCAGAGCACAGTCACCTGGGGAACAAAGATGTGAGCTCTGCAGGTGCGGCAGATCTGGGTTCAGATCACTGGTGAGCTGTGCACCCCAAGCCCCAGTCACCTTGTCTGGAACAGTAGGAAATATCGACATCTCCTTCCTAGAGTTATTGCGAGATTGATGCTGTGAATGAGTCACAGCACTTCGCTCAGTGCCTGGCACAGAAGAGTACTCGAAAATGTCAGTTACCGTCATTATTCTCCAACGGCAGGGTGTCTTCCCTGGGGAGACCAGAGATTCTATCATGCAGGTGCACAAAGAATGCAGTTACCTGGGGTGTGGCAACCTTGCCCCGCATTAGAATCACCTGGGTGATCTTAAAACTCCCAACTCCCAGGCCAAACCCAGACCACACCCAACCAATGAAATCAGAATTTCTAATGTGATGCTCAAATTCAGAAGGATTTAACCAAAGCACTCTACCTCTCCACCACTTAATGAAGCCAGTAATTTCTCATGGGAGTTTGCTTACGGCCTGAATGTTTGTGTCCCCCAAAAATTCATATGTTGAAGCCCTAACCCCTACTGTAATGGTATTTGGAGGTGGGGCCTTTGGGAGATAATTAGGTTAAGATGAGGTCACAAGAGTGGGGCCCCAGGATGGGGCTAATGTCTTCATAAAGAGGAAGAGCTCAGCTGACTCGCTTGCCATGTCATGTGACTTCTTAGCTTCCAGAAGTGTGAGCAATAAATGTGCGTGTGTTAAGCCCCCTAGTCTGCAGCCCCTGAGCAGACTAAGACAAGCACAGAATGAAGGTCATCAGGCTGCAAGTCCAGGGCCCAGGCACAGCCCACAGAGCATCGCTAATGCCCCTTGAGCCCCACACGGCCTGCCTGAGCTGCCCGCAGAAAGCGGGACACGCCACGTGATCGCCATGGTTTGTGTTTCAGAACAGAAGCACTGACACCGTTTGTGTAAATCGTACTTTTAGGAAATGTGATTTAAAACATAAGCTCTTCCAGTAGGGGCAGATGCAACAAACACTTCACTCACTGCAAATCTTGCATGGGCAAGGGGCTGCCATGGATGAAGGATTCAAGAAGATACAGGGCAGAGGGCAATCCCAGCATGGTCACGAACGCCAAAGTCTGCCCTACACTGGACACAGTCACACCAGACCTGTAAGGAAGGGCGAATGTGTTTGGGTAAATGTTGAAAGCCCATGGTGGAAAGGACAATAGTTAAGGACATAGAAGGCGTGGTTCTCACCCAGCTCTTCCATAATCCACGTGGCACTCAGTGAGCAGCCACCGTGACCTGGGAACTCTGTCGTGGGCAAAGGGACTCAACTGGATGTTGGTCCAAGCACCAGCAAGACTCACCAGGGGGTCACAGAGCCATTGATGAGTTAATGTCAGTAGTGATTGCAAATTCTTGGAATTCCATATTTGCATATAGAAGGATATCTTCTTTGTAAGGAAAAAAATCCTGTTTTAATTAAAAACACATAGCAAAGGTCCAGGACCACAAAGAGATTTCATCAGGTATCCTCTTGCCTGGACCGCAATGCTGAGAAGACCCTGAGGTCTAATCCTTGATCCACAGGAAACAGTACTGTGATCGACTAGTGATGTCTGCATGGGCAAGGGGTGTGGAAATATTAGTCCGAATGAGCATGACTTGCCGCACTGACCCTGTGGTCTGCGCTGGATTTTTGCAAACAAAAAAAACCATCTTCTATATTTTTGCTTACCTGAACACTGTACCTTGGCCATCTGGCAAGAGGTCACTATAATTTCAGACAAACTAAGCCCAAGAAGCCTGCCATCTTCCAGAATACTCGATCTGCAAATCCAAGCATAGGGAGAGGTGGTCAGGACGGTCAGCGTGGGCGTTTCCTCCTGCTCAGGCACACCGCGAGCATGCCTGAGGAGCAAATGGAGGGTGCCAAGAGAAGCAGGAAACAGCACAGAATTGCTCCTGAGTGTGGCCAGAAGGGCCTCTGCACTGAAGACACAGGACAATTTGTGTGCAAGCGGCAGGCGTTAGAATCGTTTGTGTGGCTTAAGACAAAACCAAACAAAAGCTCCTGTGCACGCCCAGGTCTGCTCACTCACATCCTGTTTTCTGGTAGCAGGACCCGCTTCTGTTGTAAAGATCAAGCCGAAGTTGGGCCAACATCCTCTGATCCTTCCTAATTTTACACTGAGGTGGTTACCACCTATTGGTGGTTTAAATATTTATGGAAACAGAGAAGCTGCTAATGACTGAATCAGCATCAAATGGCAGGTGATGGCAACACACTGAGCGGACACAGATTCTGCCAAACACACAATGGAAGAGAAGGCAGAGTGGGGACTTGGCAAGTGGACGCACAAGTGACACCGAAGTGACCCGGGTCGTTGGTTTGGGTCCTGCTGGAGAGCTGGGGACTGGCTGGGAGGGGTTGTCTTGCCCCATGGTCGCCCGGCTCTGGTGTACTTGCGGTTTATACCCATCAGGAAATGACAGGGCCAGGGAGAAAGCTGTCTCCTGCATCTGGACCATGAAAACAATCCCTGCTACTGCGGGGCCCCCACAAGCGGTGCTACTGCCTATCAGCAAGCCCTGCCCTTCCTTAATGACTGCGTGTGGAGCCTTCATCCCATTGTGCAGATGATGAAAGTCACCATTGACTGCCTGAGTCCAAGGTCACCTAGCCAGTGGGTGTCAGACCAGAAAGTGCTCTGACTCTAGAACCACATCCACACACCGTCCCTGCTGGCCTCTGTACCCCTCGAAGGTCAGAGTACACCAGCACCCAGGTGGTGTTTGTCTCAAGTTCCCTGGCCTCGTCGAAGCTGAGCTACCTTCTTCCACAGAAACTCCAAGACCCAAGCACCACATCGACATCCATCCTTATGCCCAGAGAGCACTTCCAGTGGGAAGCCTTCTTGTTTAGCTCATCCCGTCCTCGAACACTTGGGACACCTGTCTAAAATCAGTTTCAGTGGCAGAAGCCCTTCTCCCAAGGACACTCATGCAGAAGCCCAATGTGCAGAAATAAAGGGGGGTCGTGGTCTGGGGTCCTCCTGGCCATGCTCACTATCATCCCTGCACACCCACCCAGCACTTCCCTGGGCCACTGAGGACAAGGCCCAGCCAGAGGCCAAAATCACTGACCCAGGACTGTGACCTTAAGTTATCGATCTCTCGCAATCTACCTATGCTACTAGGTAATTTATGTTTTATTTAAACTAAGCCATTTTTTCTAATTAAATAAACTCCTTTGAAAAAGAGATTAAATTTTCTTCTTAAATGAAATTAAGTAAAATAAAGTATAAAAATAACTACAAAATGAAAAGAAAAAAGTGATCAAATTCCAGGTGCTTCTCACTGCCCGCTGAAAGCTATATACATCAGACCGCCTTCTCTGTTCAGACATGAGGTGGGCAGGACACGGAGATGGTTCCACCAGACCAGCACCTGACTCAACGTCCTCTTTGGGAACTTCAAGAGGGCGGAGAGAAAAGAAAAGAATTTCCTAATGACATGACGCTATGCTCTCCCGTCCTCTGTGTACTCCCCCAGAGCAGCTCGATACTCACCCGCTGTCTCTTAAACATCACCGTGGACAGAGTCCCAGGTTTTGGGAAACACCACCCAGGAAAGCTGTTGACACTGGGGGCACATTTGGAGATGAGGGAAAAACCATGAGTCTCTGACATTCACTGCACAATCTGGGTGTCAGAAGTCATATCTGTGAATAAAGCCACATCTGTGAAGGGTGGTTTTGCCATCCTGGTCTGCTCAGACTCACCCGGGAGCGTCTCACCCACATCTCCTGAGGATGGATCCGGCCAAGGCTCTACGTGGCAAAGGCATCTCGTAGGTCACTGAATCTCAGGGTTCTAACGCCATCCACTTTGTCTTCCATACAGTGCTTGAGTTCCCCTCCTGGGTACCTTACTCATGGCAGAGGAAGGTCGAGGTTATGCAACAAAGGTATCAATCCTCACCCCAGGCAAAGCTACCCCAATCTGGGGACCTCACCAGCACGGGGCTCCAACAACCCACCTGAGTGTCAAGGGACAAGAGCCCACAGAGAGCACCCGTTGTGGGTTTTGGGAAGGCAGGGCAGCTTCTGAGAGGTCTGGGCTGTCTGGCACCCAGAGCAGGCACAGAGCTCGCTGACCCTGCCAGCTCAGGCCCTTGGCCTAATTCAACACCCAAGTGTGCCCATACCTAGGAAAAGCGAATGGAGAGACCTCACTACCTGTCGGCATCATTAATTTTGTTGTGATGGTTCATTAAAACGGTTTGTACTGAGCCGTGTTGGCCGTCCTACCCTAATTAAACAGCGGAGCAGAGTCAGTGGATAATTTGCTTGTGGGCTGGTTGAAGGCATCACTGTGATCTATTTTGCCCTTGCTGGGCTTAGATGCATCGTCCAGCATTTTTGGTCATCCACACCTCTTCCCAGAGAGTCGTGTGTTTACCTGTTGCTCTGGGCTTCCTCCACCTGGGTGAGGGTGCAATCACACTATTAGTACGCTCGCTGAAACTGTGCTCTCTGAAAAGTGTTGCCTGTGAACTTCGGGGACAGAAGCAAAAGCAAAATATTTTAAATTAATGCGGTAGTGTGACCTCATCTGTTTTTGTAAGAGCTGACCATTGGCAAAACAGCAACTGCGGACCATTATCGAATGTTCACTGTGAGTAAGGAAGGCGCCGGGTGCTTTACAGCCACACGTCACGTCATCCCTACAGGGAGGGCGCATCATTCCCCACTTTCACAGGTAAGGAAATGGACCAGGATGGGGCTGTCACTCAAAGGGTACATACTTAGTGCCTGAGGGACCTGGAATGTCACTCGGACTCCACCACGCCTCCACGGGAACGGGATTCTACAAAGTAGGACACACGTGACCATTCGCTCGCTGTCACTCATCCACGTCGGCGTTTCCGGAGTGCGCTTCTGCGGCAGGCTCTTTGCTCAATGCTGAGCATTGAAGGAGGAGCCAGGAGGTGCCTAAGATGCCCCAGGAACCCACGGTTTAGAAGGGAGAGGAGCCTGAGACAGGACAACAGTTAGGCTCCACAGGTATGCACCAGGCAGGAGGTGCTTTGAACAACAGAGCTGGAGAAGGACACAGGAAATGGGCAAGATCTGAGCCGTGTCCCCAAACCATGTGTGTGAACGAGAGAGCCGGTTGAGCCTGAGCGTCCGCGTGCGCAGACCCGGGGTTCCCATGCAGGCAGGCTCGTCATGCACGGCACAGGCCTGATGTCACTGGCCCCGAGGTCCTGCTTCCTCCCACTGCCCGAAATTCTCCTCCTGGACTTTGGGGAGGAGAGATCAATGCTTTTACATACTGAATTATGCCAACCACACACATTTTATTAATTTATGGAAATGTCAGATGGCTGTAACTATTCCACTGAACTTCCGTCCTCCAATAAATGGCTTAATCTCCTTCCAAGGATAAAGCGCTCTGGCATTTTCAGCTGACCAGTTCGGCTCAGGGCGCTCTGATGTTTTGTCTGCTCAGAGGACGCATACTTCACCAGGATGACTCTGGGGTAATGACATCCAAGGCCCATTTCTAATGACTGTCACAGTCCTGGCAAAATGCAGCCCATATATTAAGGCTGATGTCTCCTGCCTAGCTGGGTGTATCCTCCGGGGGAATAAATGACCTTTTCTCTGGAGTGTTCCTCTGCCTGTGACTCCAGAAGAAATATCTTCCTGTGCAATGCCAGGGTCGAGAACCTAAAGATGGGGGCGTGGTCCCAGTCCTAACACAATAGAAATAACCAAATCAGCAGGTCCGGCCACAGATTTGGCCATGGGTGTTAGCAATCCAAGCAAGCCCACCTGGGGGTCCATGTTCACCTTGGAGCTAAGGAAGCCACATTAGAGCCCCTAAACCTAAGTTTCTATCCATAATTTGGAAATCATTTTTCATAAAGAGGCCCCTCTCCAAACTGAATAGGCACACGACCCCATAAAACCTGGATGTGCCCTGGGGGTGAAGGAGGACGGGTCTGGAGCCCTGTGTATGGCGGTAGAGCTTGGGGGAGGAGGCTGAGCCAGTCAAAGCGTGCAGTCCATGCTGTCCGTGAAACACCAAGCTTCTTAGGAAAGAGGGAAGCGAGCCCACTCGTGACATCATGTGCAACTTCTCCTGCTTGCTGTGCAATGGATAAGGTCAAAGTCGGTGGCTCTCCACCAACCTCTGCAGCAGAACCACCTGGGAAGCCCATAGGAGTCCCCACGCACATGCCTTACCCCAGACCACGTAAATCTGAGCGTGCCTGGAGGAGGTGGTCTCAGTGTGCAGCACAGCTGTGGGAGTCTCATGCTTGCAAGGTGGCAGGATCTCCTGGAAAGTTTTAAAAATGCAGATGCCTGGGCCACAGCCCTGTGTGCATGAAAGCTGATCTCTGGACTTAGATCCAGATGGTTCTAGACATAGACTCTGAGGGTCCATAGGTGGTTCTGACGAGTGTCTGAATTGCGCATTACTGCAGTAAGCAAGTTCGATGTGAGCTGGGTCTGGGCGGGTTGTATAAAGGTTGTCGGAGGTGAAGTGGGAGGCACAGATCGGGGAGGGCTCCCTGAGTGCTGAGGTCGGGCCAGTCCTGAAGGGCAAAACGGGCGGGGCTGACGGAGGGAAAGAGAGACTCTTTCTTGTCATAGCCGGGGGATGCTCAAATTAATGTAACAAACAGGATAAAGGTTAATTGGCTGAAACTCAGGATTTTGCAGAAAAACACACCATTCTTTATCGAATGCTGTGACAGCTCCCCAGGCAGTGGAGGAACACCGTGAACACCACCGTGACAGGAGAAGACGTGGAATGTGACCAGCGAGGGGGTGGCGGGAGACAGGGACTGATGAGGGTGCGTTGCTGTCGGGCCATGGTGTCAACAACGGGACGTAGATGAAGATGTTCGCTTTCCATCCACACGACGCCTGGCTCGCCCAGACCCTCTACTCCCTTCCACGGAAGCCCCAAGCAGAAGCCGTCACTGGGCTCTCAGCTGTACAGACAGGAATTTACCCGCAGTGCAGATCATGACGTTTATGTTTAATCTCTTAGGGAACTAATGATAGATCCACCTCGGCCAGGTTTTCTGGCCTTTATCTTTAGAATTTTGGAAAATCATAGGTCGGTGAAGGGTCGATTTCTTTCCTAAGCCTATTCAAGGCAGTAGCTAGAAAGGAGAAAGGGTTTCTTTCCCAAGAGGTTGAAGAGTTCATTCCCATCGGGGTCACCGCCTCTCCACTATTTATTATTACTAGCTGTTGTTTCTTATACGACAACTTGAACATAAAAAGTAAGAAAGGTAGCAAAAAACATGTTTTGATCAAGAGCGTTTCAAGGACTGGCAGGGAGCTCTTTGCCACAGTGGGTCCGGATGTGGGCGGGGAGGCTGACATTTCTACAGATCAACAGGTGAATTAATCATCGGTCAGAATAAAGAAAAGAGTCGCTGTGAGAAATCTTGATCAAACCCCCTCCCCCTCTGTCCTCCTAGAGAAAGGGTGGGAAATGAGACAGGAATATGCTTTTAAGAGTAATAAATAAATCAGGGGGGCTGATGAAATGGTGGGCGAGAAATCGTTCACCGTCTGGTGCTGAAGCCCATCTGGGGTTTGATTAAGAGCAGGAGGACCCGGCACCGCCGTGGGGAATTAAGGCCAAGCTCATTAGCTGTGCTGTCGGAGCCGTTCATATTAAGATTTCGACTCCCAGCCTTCAGCGGCAAATTTCTGCGGCTCAACTTTTCAGATCCTTATCTGGTCTCGATAGAGAAGTTCCGAATGTGACTTACGGTGGGGGACAGCGATGGGGGTGATTTCCTAGAGCCCGAGTAGGTTAATTCTGCCTAGGAGAAAAATGCTCGGGGTTATGTTTACTTGAGGAGCTAAATCCTTCCCTGTGCACCTCTTTCTTCTCTGTCCTGTTGAAAAAGAACTCACTTTCTTGTCTCATTTCCTTCGAGTTTGCCACCCACTCCTAACCTCCCTGCTGGGCATGAAGGAGAAATAGATTTGCAGCCTTCAGCTTTGCCTGTTATAACCCGAACCTGATTTGATCATTTCGGAGAGGAAGGTGAGATTTGCCTGGGCGTGAGCTGTTCCCCACACCTGGGAGAGGGGGTGCTGGGTTGAGTCTCTGGGCTCTGGGAAGGTTCTGCTGTTACTGCAGGGCTGACCGAGCATAGACCGAGAGACACACACAGAGATTTTGGCAATACAGGTTTTATATGCCGCCGGCAAGGCTCAGAGGGGAATTTGCTCTCACCAAATTCTGAGCACCAAAGAGCATTGCAGTCTTTTGTACACTCTGCTTAAGGAGGAGGGGCACAGCTACAACAAGGTTAACTTTAGTGAGGCAGGGTCCTGAGCTACTTTACAGCCTGGTACACTAATTGCTACAGGTGATGTATGAGGGCAAGGTTGCAGGTGAGGAGGGGGCCCAAGTAAGGATCGCAAGGAAAAAAAGCCCGGTAGCGGAATTTCTAAGAATTCCACTTTAGTGGAATTTTCCAGTCTTCCACTTCACTGTGAGTCCTAGAGGAGCAAAAACTCTGCCACAGCTTTAGGAGCCTGTCTGAAGCCCCTTCCAACGCCGTCACCTGCCTGTGGATCAAGCCCGGATGCCGGACCTCCAGGAGACATCCGGCCGGCACAGACTCAAGGGAGAGCTCCGTCCTCCTATCAGCCCTAATATTTTACTAATAAATCACGTGGTGGTTAATTTCTCCACACCTTCTTGGAATCTGTTCGGTCCCGGGCCTCCTCTGCGTCTTCTGCGGACATGGGCGTGAGGTCTCCCGGGGCCGCTGTGACGGGGGGAGGTGGGCACCCGTGCCCTCTGCCTTCAGCACCCTCTCTCAGGTACTGCCAAAGCTGGACTATCGAGTTCGTCACCACGACAAGCACTTTACATCTGAGGACACTGAAGGAAAGGACAGCGAAGTGCTGTCGGAAGCCACGTAGCCAATACGAAGAGCTAGAACATGGCACCCAGTTCCGACAACCCCAGCACACCTGCCTTACCTGCTTCGCAAACTGCCTCCCTCTGGTCGGGGAAAGAGAATTCTCCTTAGCAATTTGCAAACCTTCAAGCTCCGATAGTCCTTCCAGAACATCACTTTTATCCAAGCCCAAGAGGTATATCTTTTTTCAGCAAAATGATCTGGGCACAGATTGGCAGCCACATGGGTCCCCCTCGTGCCGAAGGGTCAGCTTCTGGGGGTCACTATCGACAGTGGCATATGGACCTCACTGCTCCAAAAGTGAGTTCCTGGAGAGACCCACCTGAGACCCAGGGCCCTGCGTCCCCTCCGAGCCTGCCCGTGGGTGCCCTGCGTGGATGAAGCCACGTCGTGGCCTCCTTCCGGCAGCCTCTGGGGAAGAACTGGACAAGACTCAAGGGCTCCGACTGTCCAGCTTTGTTCACATGGAGTCTGGGATTGCGAGGCTGCTTCCTATTTGGTTGATTTCCAGGATTTTCTGCCTGAAATATATATAGCATTCTTTCTAAAAATGACTCACTTGAGGCTCTTGATGTTTTCAGAAGGATCATGTGTTAACCGCTCCTTCTTCTGGTTTCCCACAGCTTGTCCACGGACAGAGTCAGAGCATTAGAGAACATTTTTCTTGGCGACTATAAACACATTTATAATTTGTGTGAAAAGCCCTTGTGCTGGCCTGATATAGCACTGCCGCCTCAGCGCCCACGGGAGAGAAACGTAAGAAATATCCTCTGAAAAATAGTTTTATTCCTTCCCACAGCAATGCCCAGACATTACCTGTTACATTAACCTGTGGCTCTTATATTAGGATTCATGTGGATTCTTTCTGGAAGGCGGCTGCGTGTTCCTCTTCAGCAGCATTTTTATACGTCTTGTTCAGACAAATTCCGTGTGACATAAAAATCTTCCCTTTGGGCTTCTCTACCAAAAACTTTAGCTCTAAAATTAGTGCTCGGTTTTAGAAGAAATCTTATTCTAGATGCTTGGCACAGACACGTCCTGATTTCTAACTTATAAAATCACAAATGAAAATATTTACTTCTTTTTATTTGAATACACATGCTTATGGCAGAATATCTGCAGGTTATAAAGGAATGGAATGAAAGGAACAAGGAGACCACTGGCATCACAACCAAGACCACCGCTGCTAATAAAATAATAGACATAATAAAACACCCGGAGTTCTCTTGCTTTGAGTTTATTATTATTTTAAGTTATAAGCCATTGAATTAGTCGGCTTGGGCTGCCGTAAGAAAATACCATAGATTGGGTGGTTTAAACAACAGAAATTTCTTACAGTTCTGGAGGCTGGAAGTCCAAGATCAGGGTGCCAGCATGGTCGGGTGCTGATGAGGACTCTGTCCGACTCGCAGACACCCCGTCTCTAAGTGTGGGGAGGGAAGAGGGGAGAGAGACAGAGACAGAGACAGAGACAGAGAGGGAACAAGCCTTGTGAACTCTCTGAAGTCTCTTCTTAAAAGGACTCTAATCGCATCATAAGGCCCCCACCCTTATGACCTCATCTGAACCAAATTATCTCCCAAAGTCCTCACCTCCAAATACCATTACATTGGGGTTTGGGGCTTCAACGTGTAAGTTTTGGGGGGCCACAGATCTGTGGTCCATAGTGACATCTTGATCAAAGCCAGGGAGACAGACACCTGTTCATTCGATGCATTTGTGAGGCACATTTATTCTACACAACCTTGTCAAGGTGGAAGTGGGCGGGAGAAGGACAGGGGAGCGTGGGGGACCTCAGGCAGGTCCCGCTTAGTCCGCAGCCTCAGATCCGTAACCGGTGTGCGGGCCAGGTTCACATCCTCCGCCTCCTTCCCTTCCTCAGTCTGCTCGAGTGTTCCGGGTGGGAGCGGCCGAGTGCAGGGGCCGGGCTGGCGGTGGGGAGGGAGGAGAGAGAGCACCGAGGGCAGCAAGGTGGGAGGTGTCCCCAAGGGGTAGAGATGAAGAGGAGCAGCCAATGTGCTCAGGTGGTCCCCTGCACCTGGGTTCTGTCTGCCTCTGGGTCTGGCCCGTTGGGTTTTAGGGACACAGAGCTCTAGCTTAGAAGCCCTAGATCACGCCTTGCTTACAGAGTGGCACAAGGCTAGTGGTTTGCTGTGATTCAGTTATTTCGTCTAACCCAGGAAAACAGTTGGAAACCAGCGAGACCCACCCAAATCGTCGCATCGCAGTGACTTGCCAACCCCCGACAGCCCCTCCCACCCGCAGCCCCCACCTTCCATCCCCGTTCCCGCCACCCTCCCCCTAGTCCAGCGCAGAACCGATACCCAGCAAACAGGCGGTAAGTGAGGACGGATGAGAGCTTCCTCTGCCACCATCGTTGCCACAGACCCAGGCCCCCTTCCCATGTCCCGTGCTCCCTCTTCTTAACTGGTTGAAAGATGTGGCTATTTCCTGGGCTGCGATTAATCCCACCACATATTCTCGGCCTTTCATGTCTTTCTCCTCACACTTTCTCAAGGATTTGAATCCCTAATTAGCCACACTCTCCTGTGTTTTTAACCAAGCAACTTCTTATCAGCATTTAAAAATGGAGTGAGAATGCTTGACCTGAAATAAAGTGCCTTTGTCCCTGCGTTTTTCTCCAGCTATTCCCCTGTGCATGTACCACTTGCCACCACCGCTGTTCCACGAGTCGCCTCCGCCCTGTCTGCTCAACCTCCCAGCCATGGCTCAAGCTGCTGGAATCTGGCTGCTTCTCCGCTGACACCACACTTGCCAAGACACTAATCTAGAGGCAGCTGCTGCTCCGTCACAGCCTTGCTCGAGTGGAACTTGGTGCTCTTGGACACTTGCTCCTTTTCAAGACACCCTCTTCTCCTCACCTCTGTGGCTGTTCCCTTTGGGTGGGCAACTCCATCTCCTCTCCTGGTTTTAATTTCCATTTATGTCATTGAGGGCACCCGGGTCTATATTTCCAGCCCAGACAACTCCTGGGTTACAGACGTGTACGTCTCTGTAAGTCAGGGTGGGCTAAGCTCAGCTGCAGTAACAAAAACCAGCCAAGCAAGCAACCAATCAATCACAGTGAGTCAACCCAGCAAAGACATGTGACATACACACAAAACCGTGCACGGCCTGGAGCCTCTCTCGTCGCATAGCCACACCATCTGTCACAGTGGCTTCCAGACCTGCCACCGCTGGGGAAGACAGGACGATGGTAAAGCAAGATAATTTAAGGTTCTAGGCGGAAAATGGCATTGTGGACTGAATTGTGTGTATTTAATAGTAGGAGGCCTTCCCCGTGCCAAGGAGCCCAGCAGTCAGTTGTCCTGGAGCTGGTAACGGCAGGTGTTCCTAAGGAAACAGGTGTATCAGTCAGCTTTTGCCCTTACGCTCTGGTAACAGACTACCCAAGTCTCAGTGGCCTGTGGACATAAAGGACTTCCCACGCGCATGACGTGGCTTTTCTGGCTTGGCTGCAGTTCTTTCCACGTTTTCTCCATTCACGCTGGAGTGGCTGCCCCCTCTAGGCTACAGCTCCCAGGCTTACAGCAGGGTGAACAGAAGAGAGGCAGGACCCGGCCGGGTTCTTAAAGTGGCCACCCGGATGTGATTTATGTCACTTCCTCTCACATTCCACTGGCCAAAGCACGTCACATGGCCCAGCCCGGCCCCACGGGCGGAAATGTTCCCATTTCGTCTCATGTCAGAGGGGAGCCCTGAGCAGCAGGCCCAGCAGGAAGGGGTAGCAAGTGTTTCAAATATGTAGTTCAAGCTACCAAAACACCACAGATAGATATTCTTGGAAACTTAAAGTTCTGAAAAATCATGGAAGAAAAAAGAAACAAATACAAAAATAAACAAAAATAAAACATGACTGGTGGGCACAGTAGAGTCTAGGGCCACCCATTCAAACCAGAGCACCAAAAACTCGCCCCCCCAAAAAAACCCCACCAAAAATCATTAAATAATAAAAATCCTTTAAAAAATCACTTATGCAGCTGAAATGACGTTTTAAATTTCTACCAAATAAATATTGCAGCAAATGTAGTCTCTAACTTTCACAAAGGGGGTGAAGGTCATCCGATGGGTGGGGCAAAAGGGCGGGGTTGGCTGGGTCACTGCAGCAGGGGCTGAGCAGGAGGGCCTGGGAAGCGTCCTGTGGAAGCAGGTCCTGGCTGCTCCCAGAGCACAGGAAGCGGCTGGTGGCCTGGCCCGTGGTGCTGTGTGTCTTTCTCTAGCTTAGATTGGGATGCATCTTGCAATAAGCACTTCCAAGTAGGCAGGGCCCATTGCCCAGCTAGATCAAGGGAGAAAAGTGGTATGGATGGTCCTTGTGAGCCATGGTGCATTCTCGACGTGGGCGGGGGGAGGGTGGGCTGTGCGCCACGGTAGGTGTGACTACTTTCGCCCGCTATCATTGACCTTAGATGGTGCAAAATTGATAGGCTGAGAAAAGTTGCGTCTGAACCAAAGTGCCTTCCATAGAATCCTCACATCATCCCCTAATTTAGCAACCAGTTATAATCTTATTGACAAATGCAGAAACATGTAATCTCCCCAAACAGAATCCAGTCTAATTCTCTTGGTGTCTGAAGACAGCAGAAACGGGGCACATGGCCTGGGAACTCAGAACACTAGGCGATGTGTGGCAGGTGGGAAACCAAATGACATATGGGGACCAACACATCTGCGGGGACCAGACTCGAGGCTCTGAGGCCTCGGACTTCAGCTAGTGTGAGCCCTGCAGGACTTTTGCTTTACGTGGTGCGGGCTTCGTGTACCAGTGGCCTGTCATTTAAGTAGGTCACTGTTCTTTTAATGGCTTGTGCTTATTGAGCACTTGCCCTGTGCCTGGTGTTATTGCAACCACTGGGCGTGTATTAACTCGAAGCCTCAGGAGATAAGTTTCAGGGTTTTCCCACTTTCCAAAAGGGGACGTTGAAACAAGGAAAATAGCTCTGAATTGTAAGTACTTCCCAGGAAATTAACAGTAAGACAAAGCGTATATTCAAATATGTGATATCTCTATGCTGCATTTAATATCTACGGTATGATAGGCAGAGCAATAGTCCTGCTGGAAGATGTCCATGTCCTCGTCCCCAAATCTGTGACTATGTGGCCTTACATGGTAAAGGGACCTTGCAGATGGGATCATGGACCTCAAGATAGGGATATTATCCTGGATTATCTGAGTGGAACTAATCTCATCACAGGAGCCCTTAACAAAAGGACAATCTGCCTCTGTCGGGAAGAAGAGGCAATTGGAAGACATTCAGCAAACAGGACGTCACAGAATCCAAACATGAGAAGGATTCGTGTGTCACCGTAGGCTCTGAGATGCAAAGGCCCATGTGCAAGGACTACAGAGAGGCCACAGCTGACAGCCAGAGAGGGCGTGGGACCCTCAGTCCTGCAACAACAAGGACCTGGATTCTGCCAACAGCCGGAACAACTTGGGAGGACATCATCCTTCCAAGCATCCGGACACGCACTTGCTCTAGCTGACCCCTCTATTTCCGCCTTCCGCAAGCCAGGGTAAGCAGCCAAGCCAATTGGACTTCTGGTCTGCAGAACTATGATGTAATACCTGTGCACTGTTTTAAGCCCCTCAGTCTGTGACCATTTGTGACAGCAGCGAGGGGGAGCTCACACCATTGGAAAAGCTTGGAGGAGCAACATTGGACCACAGAGTATGTCCCTCTTTCACCTCTCCCCAGAGAAGGGGGTTTCCTGGTGGATTTAGGAGGAGAAAGAGTGCGTGCTCATTTCAGCCTGTTCCCCTCGCTCTGCTCTTGGGGATCTTTCTGCCCATGGGGAACATCCGTCCTCCTGCCATGTCTTAGGAAGAGCCCGCAGGTTGCCCACCATGCCAGTCTCTGAGTGGGGGAGTTTAACTCTTTGGTGGATGGTTGACAAGCCCACTGCAGTTACTGACCTAACGTTCTATTCTTGGATGCAGCTATTACTAGTAATAAAACTAGTGTATTTATTCTCATGTGTCTGACTTTGGCTTCTGACTTTCAATTTTGGTTCAGAATTCAGGAAAACATGAAATAATTTATTCACCCTCTAAAATCCCAACACTTCGTTCTGAGCATACCATCCCCATCCCTCTGTGCACCACTCAAACCCTGACAAAGGCTTTTAAGACCCTTCGGGATCTGGTGCCCCAAAGCTCTATCTTAGCACTGCCCAGTAAAAATATAATGCAAACCGCAAATACAGTTTCCAGTTTTCTAGTAGTCACATGGAAAAATGTAGAAACAGATGTAATTAATTTTAATAATGTATTTTATGTTACCCAATATATATGACATATTATCATTTCAACATATTATCAATATAAAAATTGTCAATGAGATATTTTGCATCCTACTAAATATTTGAAATCCAGTCTAAGTATTTGAAATCCAGTCTATATAGCTGGATTTACAGTGGATTTATAGTGTATGTCTATGAATTATGGATTTATCTATAATTACAAATCATAGATCTATAAGTTTATAGTGTGAACTATAAATGCAGTGATTTATAGCTGGATTTGAAGTCCAGTTTGAAGTCCAGCTACAACATGTCTCAAGCAGGACCAGTTATGTCTCAGGTGCCTGAGAGCCACAGGGACCGAGGTCACCCTACTGGACAGAGAGCCACAGGGACGGAGGCCACCCCACTAGACAGAGAGCCACAGGGGCCGAGGCCACCCCACTGGACAGAGAGCCACAGGGGCTGAGGCCACCCCACTGGAAAGAGCAGGTCTAGCCTCATTCGGGCCACTCCCACCTTCCACCTCTCCTCTCTAAGAAAGTCCCCGTCTCTCACTTCTCCCATTATTGCATCCTCTCTCCTGGCCCCTGTTTCCTTGGTTTGAAACACTCTGCCACCTCCTTCTTCTGGAAACTTCCTGCCATTGATTTTGATCCTAGCTTCCTCTAGGACGTCTCTCTTGACTCCCTGCATTGGTTAGTTGTCTCTCTTTGGGTGCCCGAAGCATCTTGCAATCCCTTCCCCTGGAACTGTGAAACGTCGCTGTAACGGGAGCCTCCGCGTCCGTGTAGCATACAGGTTACCAAGTGAGTTCGTTCCTAATGCAACCACAAGAAATCACCAAAATCAAATTTTTCTTTAAAGCCATTGAAGAAAGAAGGACACAAGGACACCTAAAAGAACTCAACAACCCCAGAGGGACACATCCTCCCTAGGCGACCAGGAGACCGGTGGGTAAAACTGGGGACAGGGAGAGCAGCACAAAAAGCCTGCGGAGGAGGGAGGAAGAAGCAGCTAAGCGCAGCCGACCCGGGGCCAGTTTGCTGGGTTTGGACTTGGAGACCCCCCTTGTATTAGCATGGTCTTTCCACCTTAGTAGTACTCGTAAGTGAAGTTTTTGCTGAGAAAGTAAAGGCTGAGCCAGAGCAAGGAAGACCTTTCACGATTTCTGTGTTGCGGCCTCAAGGTTTCACAGACTTGCGACTTGTATGTTGTGATTTTGTAGCATCCAGACCCAGCCACCTCGGCTCCATCCAACCCACAGATCGGCCGCCTCAAGGTCTAGCAGACCCCCCATGTCACAGTTTCGAGGTCTAATAGCGTCACAGTGTTTGGTCCTAGGGGTCTTCTCAAAAAAGAGAGAGAAAGAGAGATCTGAATTGACTTGGAATAACCAAATGCTTTTAATAAATAAATAAATAAATTTATAAATAAATAAATAAATTTTAATAAATAAATAAAGCAGAGCATTTAATAAATGCTCCAATCCAACCTCTGTGAAGACCCCTACCCACCTCCTTGGATGGCTGAAATTAACGCATGGGCCATTCCAAGGATTCTCTTGGATTGCTAGTGGGTGTGCAAGATGGTGCTATCACTTTGTAAAATCATGTGGCACTTTCTTAAGTGGTTAAATCTATCCTATGACCCAACAATTTGATGCCTAGGTATTGATGAAGAGAAACAAAAATCTGTATCCATGCATTGATTTCTAAAATGCCCATAGCAGCTTATTCCTAATAGCCAAAAACTGGTAATAAGTCCAATGCCCATTAGTGGAAGAATGAATAAAACAACAAAAGCAATGTAGACTATTCGTACAATAGAATACTACTCAGCAACAAAAATGGGTAACTACTGATACGTGTAACTATGCAGATGACTCTCAAACACATGATTTTGTGCAAAAGAAGCCAAACATGAAAGAGAATGCACATGTTTTGTTTCTGTGAAGTTCTAGAGTGGGAAAGCTAAGCTACGATGATAATGGTGAGATCAGGGGTTGTCTGGGTGGGAGAGGGACTGACTAAAAGGAACATGAGTTTACGTTTCAGGGAAATGTAAATATTTAATACTTTCTGTCATTTCTGAAATGAAGTTATGTTTAGAGGGGCGTATACATTAGCCCAAACTCTTCAAACTGTGAACTTAGAATGGGTGCATTTTATGGCACATAAATCTTACTTCAATAAAGTTAATTTTTAAAAATTGGTTATAACCACTAACTCAGGGTTTCTCAACCTTGGTACCTCTGATATTTTGTTCCGGATGATTTTTTGTCACTGTGCAGGGCTGTCCTGTGCATTGCAGGATGTTTAACAGCACCCTGGTCTCTACCCATTAAACATCATTAAGCCCCAGCTGTGACCACAGACAAGAAGACACATCTCCATACATGTGTCCTGTGTGGAAGGAAACTCAAGGCGGAGCCCAGAGCGCTGGGAGCCGACAGAAGGAGGAGAGAAATGAGACCAGAGGTCAGAGAGGGCAAGGCGAGGCAGAGTCATGAAGTCCCTGCAGGTCTCGATGAGGATGGCGATGGCTCCTTGATTGTGTACCAGGCAAGGACAGGGCTGGAGAGATGCGGTAGTGAGAAGTGGGTATATTCTGGGTATATTTTGAACATAAAGTCAATGAGGTTTACTAATGGCTTGAGTTAGTTCTCTAGCCTGAGGGCAGAGATGGTGTCCTTGCTTATCTTGCTGTATGTCCACCCTAATTCCCGGTGTGTAGAATGCCACTCAGCAGACAAAGGATGGTGGGTGAGTGAGTGGGTGGTTGGATGGGTAGACGGATGGATGGGAGGGTGAGTGGGTGGATGTCTTGATGGATGGATGAATGAATGAATGGATGGATTGATGAATGGATGAGTGAATGGATGGGTGGGTGAATGGGTAGGTTGGTAGGTAGACAGATGGATGGATGTCTGAGCAGGTGTATAGGTGGCTATGTGGGTGGATGGATGATGGATGGATGAATGGACACTACATGCTCTAATTTGTTATAATGTTCAGGTATATTATATACGAAGGCCTTTTACCACTGCCTGACACTTTTTTATTCATTTAATGAATGAATGGCAGATTTTAATTCTTTTTATTTCAAATAAAGATATTACTGACTTTCACTCATTGAGAAGCACATCAGTCATTTTATTTACAAAGGAACTCAACTCAGAACCCCTCCCCTCCCTACCTGCAAAGAGACTTCATTCCGAGCAGAACAAACAGGTGCTGAGCAGAGCTGAATTGATGTGCAGTCGCTCACTGCAGCCTAAATGTGGGACCCTTATGCCGGGTCATCAGCTGCGCAGTGGAAATACCACTGCTGGGGTCAGGCTTCCTGCCGGTCCTGCTCCCGCAGTTATGCATAAGAGCATCTGGACTTGTTTTGGCTGGTAAAGTGAGCGCTGGACGCAGAAGCCACTGCTGCCTGTGAGATCTAACAAACGCGAGGTAAAGTAGCTTTTTGCTACAGACAAGCCTGCTTTGAATAGAAATGCTCACAGCAGGCTTCGAAAGGCTCAGGGCTGAATTTGCCCTGTGACTGCTCCCTGCAGCTGCGAGGACACGAGCACAGCTGCCTCCCATGAGCGCAGCCCCGCGTCTTCGGGTAGCAGCCAGACAGACAGACACACCGCTTGGGAGCATCTGGTAACATCTGGAACACAGTATTTGTCTTAGAAGTGTAACTGTTATCTTCTACCCAGGGTCCTGACTCAAAGTTATTTCTGTTGATTAATGTTGTCTCTCCTCTGTATGTCGAGATGACACCAGCAATTCATTCATTTGCAGATAAAAAATTTCGCGTTTCAGTGGGAACTGCGCTGCCTGCAGCCTGCCCTCTGATCAGATTCTGGCCTTTCCATTATTACCCAGCTACTCTGCAACTCTGTGAATTGCAGGTAAGTAACAGATATGTAAATGCTGTCCTCTCTGTAGCCGTTTGAATTGACTTCCTCTTACTTTGTAAAACACAATTTTATCTCCAATTGCAATTTATCTCCACATTCTTTACTACATATAAATTGGTGCTGTTTTGACTTTTCCTTTAAACTGGTTATACCATCCGCCTGGCTCCTCACAGCACAGGAGTAAAATAAATTCTCTAACAAATATTCATTTTTAGATCTGTATGCTAGTCATGGTTTTACCTTTTTCTAAAAATTACCTTTAACGCATTTAGCAGATATCTGTTGAACAGCAAGCAGTTTTGCACCAAGGACAGTGGTGGATACTGGGGATGTCACCTAACTGAACCGGCGTCCGCGTGCTCGCCGAGATTTGCAGCGGGAGAAATGGGCGCTTACTGCGCAGTGCCAAGCAAGGCGCGCGGGCAGCTAACGTTAAGACCCCAACTCCCCGATGGCTTATAAGGAAGGATTTTTAAAGGCAGGGATGCATTTCAGGAAAGCAGAGTTGTGGGCAAAATTGTGAGCCAAAACATGGAGGTTACGGGTCGGCTTGGCCCGTGGGTGTGTGTGGCTCCCCCCAGGCCCCTCGGGAGGAAATTTGGAACAAAGAGCCGTGGTCAGAGTTAAGTCCCAGGTCCTCCCTTTGAGGTCTACGTGATAGCGTCAGCTTCTCCATTTGGCAGGAGTTTCTGAAAAACAACTCAAGAACACAGGATGTTATCTTTCAGTTTCTGCAGGGAACTGAAGCACCGTGAGCCTCTGGCTTGCTCGGGAGACTGCGGTAGCATCCTCCTGTCTACCAGGCTGTCATTTACTTTTTAAGGCTAGCTGGGTGCCTGGAATTTCCCTTGGAGGGACTCAAGATTTTTTTCTTTATTTCCATGCTTGGGAGGCTTCGCAGGCCCCTAAGAGGGGTCCCTGCTGCATCTCAGGCATTCAAAGGTGAACAGCGCAGTCCTGTTCAGAAGGCCGTGACGTTTCCCACCACGGAAGAGAAGGCTGAGCAATGCAGCAGGTTCCTTCGCGACTGTCTGCAGCCCTGGACCTCGGAGCTGCTTTCGTAAGACCCGAGGCCGGACCAGACAATGCCGGCCTTGCGTCGGCTCAGTGACGTCAATGGTTTCTAGAAGCTGTATCTCATGTTGCTGTGGTCATCTGCCATTTGGACTATACATACTTACCCATACTGCTTTTGAAGTATATTTTATAATTAAGGAAAACAGTGCATGCTCACTTTGGGAAATCCGGAGGAGCATGGAAAAAAATCCTGCGCTATTCTCATAAATCCCCAACCCCCACTACCGTCACCTCCTCCCCGGCCACCCAGCAGGTGCGTCTACCTCCTCCTCCTCCAGCCTCCTATCTCTTTCCCTCCCCAGAGCCAAACCGCTCAGCAGGATGCTCTGAGCCTGTTTCCACTCTTCCTCTCGCCCACTCTCGCCCGCCCCAATCTGCTCCGGGACTCGACCGAGACAGACACCTGCTGCTGAGGCCATCGGCGACCTCCATTAACTAAGTCCAGGGGACGTGCATCTCTCCAAGTCTGGGCCTCCGCCCACCGCAGCGCAGTTGTGCACTCTCTTTTTGGGGACACGCTTTCCCCCTGGCTCTTCCACTTTTCCATCTTACTTGGATTTCCCTCTTATTTTCAGCCTCATTTTACCGCACTCATCAGCAGACTCATTCTTCCTCTGCCCTGTCTCAGTGTTGCGGTTCCTCGAAGCTTAGCCTTCGCCCTGTCCTTCCTCTCTCCCCGCTCCGTTTTTTCTCTCCGTGGTGCTATCTGTGGTGGTTGCTTCACAGCCACATGCTGTCCAGAGACCCCAGTGATATCTACGGCCCATTCCCCTTGGAACTCGGACCTCTGTGTCCAACGATAGCAACTTGCACTTACTGGGCTCTTCTACCTGCCAAACGTGTTTCCCAGCACTTCCTGTACATTATTTCCCTCGATCCTCACGACGACGCTGCGGGGGTGGCCCCACTGCTAATGAAAGTATTTCACAAATGAAGAGACCGAGGCCCAGAGACATAAGGAAACCGTCCCAGGCGGCAGAACCAGGAGGTGGTGGAGTCAGGATCTAAACCCGGCCGTGTGACCCCCGAACCGACAGTGCTATGCTGAGGAGGCCTGCGGACGCACCTGCACTGGCCCAGCTGGCCCCCAAATACGCACCCACCGTCTCAATAGTGCCTCCAGCTCCACATCCCCTCCTTGACTCAGCCCCTTTGCTGTGCTCCTAAGTCAGCAAGTGACATCATCGTCATTCGGTGAATGCATCATCATCACCCAGTCGATGACACCGTCTTCCACCCAGCAAATGACATCATCATTCCCCCGTTGGATGTCCCTGGCTCCCATCCGATGGCACCGTCACCTTCCCGGGGAGTAGCAGCGTGATCCTCCAGTGACAGCATCGTCATAACCCCATAAGCAACACGGTCGCCCCTCCATCTCGGGGAACCTGCCAGCTCCCCATCTCATGCGTGTTGGGATGGCCACTCACCTGGGGCTTTCGTGGAATTCTGATCCTTGTTCTCAGAGGACTACCTCAGTTTGAAAGTAAACAGTGATGACTGCAAGTCGCACGCGATGAGAGATTAAACTTGTTCTTGGTCTCTTGCCACTACTCTGGGAGCTAAATAAATATTTCTCAGGAGAATTAATTCAGGTATTTTCTTAGTCTCCTTTTCATGCCGATAGTTAATGTGAGTAAAGGATATTGTGTAATCTGATTGTAAATGTAGGGCAGAGGTAGCGTGAAGGGCAATTTTAGTGCCAGATGGTTTGTATTCTTGCATAGCTATAAATCTCAAGAAAATCCAGTGACTCTGGCCATTTAACATGGGATTTGAATTTGCAGAAAAGAGCTATCGTGTGTTTCTCTGTTTTTGAGGTGAAAGAAAGTATCATTCTCTTTCTACAGTGCCCAAATATTATAAATCAATGGCTTAAAAATGTGCGGAGCGGGGCACAGTGGCTCACGCCTGTAATCCAGGCACTTTGGGCCCAGGTGGGAGGATCGCTGGAGGCTGGGAGTTAGAGGCTGCAGTGAGCTGTCACGACGCCACTGCAGTCTGGCCTGGGTGACAGAGCAAGACCCTGTCTCAAAAAAAAAAAAAAAAAAAAAAAAAAAACACGTGTAGAGAATATCTGGACATCTCATCTAATTAATCATCGCCCCGGTTTCAGTGCTGTTTACAGGTGGGGGGAGGGGCGGGTTGAAAATCTGCCTAACGGGCACAGTGAACACGATCTGTGTGAGGGGCTCACTTAGAGCTGCCACTCAAGCATTACAACAGTGATCCACGTAACCAAAAACATTTGTGCCCCCTCAATATTTTGAAAAAAACAACAAATATTTTTCACAGGTTGCCTTGGGTAGATGTCTGCTCTGTCCTGCTGTATCTCAGCCTGGGCGGAAGCTGAGTTACAGTTTCTGGGAGTCCCCATTTCACCCACCCCCACCCTCCCCAAATGAGCCTGCTCTAAAAGCCCTGGCGAGTCGTCCCTATTTCACGATGTCATTGTGGGGAAAGAAATGGAGATGAGCATTCACGCCGCAGACCACACAGAGGGAACGTCTCAGACATACCCCCATGCCAGCCCTGCCGGGTCCGGGTCCCTCTGTGTCTGCGGACACCCTTCGCTCTCATTCGCTCTCCCCAGACGGGGCTTCCCGCCTGCCAGCGGGCCCTTCCTTCCGTCTCTCCCTCCCCAGCTTCCTCCCTCCCTCTCCCACCCCTGACGCAGAATAAGTCAGCGCCTTAGTTCTCCCCCCAGCACCCCACACCCTTGCCTGGTACTAAAGGCCACCGCAGAACAACTGTCTACACTGAGCAAACAGGAAGTCCTGCACAAGAGCCGCCTGCCTTGGAAGGAAGGAGTGCTGCAAACAGCAGGCGCATAAGCAGCTCCCGGCAGATTGCGGGCTGTTTGGAAGGAGGAGTCTCAGACATATTTTTGATTCAAAGTTGAATCATGAATACTCTCTATTGTCATAGTTCTTAGGGAGAATATAAAAGTAAAAAAAAAAATAAGCACCTAAAATGTATGGTAAGTCTATAGGTGTTTTTATAATCCCAGTACTTGATACTTTCCAAGCGATGGCTACTGACAAGCATTGTTTGCTTTGCCGAAACCTTCTCCTGGCCCATATGTGGGTGCACTTTCTTATAAAATCCAGCGGTTTTTTTTTTCTTTTCTTTTCTTTTTTTTTTTTGAGACAGTGTCTCATTCTATCTCCCCAGGCTAGAGTGCAGTGATGTCATCATAGCTCACAGCAGCCTCATGCTCCTGGGCTCAAGCGATCCTCCTGCCTCAGCCTCTCGAGTAGCTGGGACTACAGACATGTACCACCATGCCTGGCTAACTTTTCTATATTTTGTAGAAACAGGGTTTCCCTATGTTGCTCCGGCTGGTCTCAAACTCCTGGCCTCAAGCAATCCTCCTGCCTCAGTCCCCAGAGTGCTAGGATTACAGGTGTGAGCCGCCACACCCTAAAATCCAGTTTTAATCAAAAGAACCTGCTAAGTCAGTTTAGCCAGAACCCCTTCTGCAATCTCTGGTCACCCTCACTGTCTGATGGGGTTCTTCCTCTTCCACCCTCCTCTGGGTGGTGTCTGGTCACCCTGGCTTGTCACCAGCAAGAATCCTATTAGGTGGGTTTACCCAGGATCCCCCTCACCCCGGATGTTTCCTCCTAGTCATTGTCCACCCACTGACCCCACACTGCTCCTTGGCCATAAATGCCCACTTGCTGTGCCATGTTCAGAGTTGAAGCCATTCTCTCTTCCCAGCACGGACTCCCAAAGCAGTGGTCCCTCCACCGTCGCGATGGTCCTGAACAAAGTCTTCCTCTCTGCGCTTTAATAAGTGTCATTGAATGGTTTTTTTCTTTGACACTACACAGGGTTAGAAATGGACCTAACCAAGCACGAGCCCTTCACTGGCCATACTTGCATCACAAGTTCACCAGTTTCTACGGTGTTGTGGGGGACGTGAAAACGCTCGAATTGTAAGTGGACACGTGCGGAGGTACAACCCGCTCAGTCAGTGACACACTTAGGAGCTTATATGAATGAGTTGACAGATCAACCCTCAGCTAATTCTGAGATCATTACCCGAAGTAATGAATTTTGTATTGGGGGGGTCTCCAGTAAGTTAGCTGTTGGCATAGAATACATCTGAATATACATTTCGTTTTCATGATGTTTAAAATTTCAGAATTTCACCATGTGCCACGCTGGTATCCACAGGATATAGTTGAAAAATAAGGACAATGGAACAAAGTTAGCTGCTATTTAGCAATATAAGAATAGGTGTTTTTCTTTGTTTATTCGCTTTTTAAATGTTGTCAAATTTTATAGAGTAGTCCATCTGACTTGTGGTAGGCAGGATCTTCTACAGGATGGATATTGTCAGGCAACTTAGAAGAAGGTGCAGATTAACTCAGCCAGCATTTGCAAAAACATAATCTAATTTTGCTTTTTGAGTGTGCTTTCAAGAAGACAAAGTTCTTTAAAGCCACTGTTTCTTGAGTTCTCCATGTCATTATCTGATCGGTCTGATGGAACAAACTGTACACAAATACTGTATTTCCTGAGCACTTATAATTCTTGCAATATCTTTTAATTACCTTCATGCATGTGATGCAGAGTGTTAGGCATCGGATTTGAGGACACGAATGTTTACCTTCAAACCCTGTGCACGTGACATTCTAGCGCCCCAGGAAATGGAGCAGAGAAGGACGGCACCAACTCCATTATTTTTTCTTCCTCCATCCTCAGCCAGACTCCCCCGCCCACTTTTTAAGTGACCTGGGCTGCGCTGTCTGTCACCTCCTCCCTCCTCCGTTCTGTGTCTCTGTTCTCTGCATTTTAGGAGACTCACTCGAGTTTGCTCTTCAGATCATTTATTTGATGTTTTGCTTATTTTTGCTCTTTATTTCTTCCAGAGCTGATTTACGTTGTTGTATTTGATGAGATTTTATAATTTGTGACATATACCCACAAAAGAGTGGACGACATATAAATGAATGATGAAAAGCTCTATTGTAACATAAATGTTCACTTGCCTACCACTGAAGCAAAGAAATAGCACTGAATGGTGAATGGCCCCTTCCCCACCAAGATGTGCCCTTTCTGGTCTCAGTACCCCGGGTACACTTTCTTTTGATAACCACACCCCAAATTTTCTGTTAGCTCTTCCTTTGGTAGATTTTTTTTACTGCCTAGTTATTTTTATGTTTATTTTTGTCAGTTTTAAAA
>CAUYSK010026812.1:0-15907 GCA_963575035.1 Avahi laniger | reverse complement strand
TAGCCGTTGCTTCAGCTATTAGAGTAGGTAGGGATGCCAGGGGGAAGACCCCTTCTGAGATTTTGTGGCAGGGGAGGGTGGAGGGACTGATACTACCCATAGGACCAGTTCTGGGATCTCAGGAGCTGCCATGCCCCTCAGTGGGCCACCAGTTCCCAGCCTCCCTGGTGGCTCTGGGCCATGTGGCCCAACTTCCAGGCCTTTGGGCCCACCTGCCACCTGCATCACAATCATCCAGGTGCTTATTAAAATTGCACATTCCTGGGTCCCAGCCTAGGCATTCTGATGTCAGAGGAGAGGAAGACCAGGCAATCTTCGTGCTAACAGGCCCCTTGCCCCCAGGTAACTCTTGTAACCTGACTTCGAGAACCATCGCCTTGTATCGTCAGCCATGCCAGACTAGGGCAGCACTGTGCAAAATGCCTATTTCCTCTCCCCTAGACAGCTCCCTCACCCCCAAACTTCTGTGTCAATGGCCAGAAATTCAGCAGCAACAGCAGCTTTTCTCAGTGTCCTGGTGTTTTCCAGAGGAATGAGCCAGCAAAGCCTGAGGAGAAGCAGCCTCCTCCCAGGGGCCCCTTTCCAGAGCCCTGCTCCCCAGGAACCCCCGCCTGCTGGACCTCGCCCTGCGACTCCTCCAGCCAGGTTGACGGTGGGAAAACCCCAGGGAGCAGCAGAAAAGGCGGCAGCAGAAGAGGTGGTGGGCAGGGGGAGCCAGAGGAGGCTGCTGTCCTCCCCTTGGGTGCTGTGTGGCTGTCCTCAGCCCCCAAGAGAAGCCCTGAACCCACTCCTCAGTGCAGTCTCACACCTCTCAGGGTGCCTGCGGTACCCGCTTCCTCCTTGTCCCCAGGTCAGCCTCTGTTCCCTCTGTGCCAGGTAGGTTTCCCCTTGCCAGCCTGCACGTTTGGTTTCATCTTTCAAAACCGGCCTCAGCTCTTTCACCTTTTCCATGAATCTCTCCTGCCACCCAGAGAGCAAATCGGTCCCTCCCTCCCTCCTGTGGTGATGGAAGCCATTGCCCCCTCCGCCCTCTGTCAGCTCAGCGTCAGCCGAGGGCCTCCTGTGGGCAGGCAAAGCCCCCGCAGGCCTCTCTGTGAGCAGCTGCAGCTCTGAATAGGTGAGCAGGGAAGTTGGTTCTTATTTTAGCTCTGTGGTGTGGAGGTAGTTCAAGGCTTATTTTCCTTTGACATATAAGATTGGGGTGGGTTTTCTATCATCTTATTTCAGAAGCGAATAAAGTGAGACAAGCTCAGTCACACCTGCAGCACTTAAAGTAGGCCCGTCACTCTCTGCGTTGGCATGAAACGTTCTCCCTGCTGCTCATTGCGACCTGCTATTCTTTTGTTTCCTTGTTTCCTTGTCTTTTAGTCTGTCTTGGCCACTAGCAGTTAGCATCTTCAGAGATGATGCTGAGTGGGGCCAGGGGGCGTCCATAAGTGTTTGCTGACTGCGAGAACAGGGCTTTGAGATTCATTTTTGTAAATCTAAAATCCTTGTGAATTATGTTAAGACAGGTATGAAATTAAATAATTGGTCCTGCCCCAACACTTACTTGACATGTAGTTCAGCCTCATGGTCTATATTTTCCGATCAAGTGCGGGTACCTCCCGGCCTCAACCTCCACGGGCTCACTCCTCATTGCAATTCTGCGTGGCTCAAGCCGCTCGGAGTGAAATTTGACGGGTTCCGTGAGGTGCTGCTGGCCCAGTGGCAGACGTTAGTACCCAGGCAGGGAAGGGCGCGGAGGTAAACCGCCTGGGCACGGGGAGGAGGCCCGGCCTTTCTCAGCCAGGGACTCAGCGCACTCTGCAACCTGCCAGGCCCCTTCCCTCCTGAGAATTCCTCCCGGGAGCCTGACACGCAGGTCGGATGTGCAGGCCTGAAAGTGGAGCTCATGCCCTCTTCCTTGACTCCCTCTTCTGGGGAAGGGCACGCAGGCCCGCAGCTACCCCATGCGCAGGGCTCATCTCTCATGGGCTGCCCTCCTGGCACCCGGTACTGGCCTGCACAGGGTGTTGGTGTGATTTGGAAAAAGGCAACCTACCGTCCAGACGGACACAGCCCAACACTCATGCCTCAGCCCACATCTGCGCGGCTGTACACAGCAGCCCCGACCCCAGGAAAGTCCCCAAGATTTGTAGGAAAAAGGAAAGACAGATGCGGTACATTCTCCACCAGGCCTCTTCCCTGGGGTCTTTCCAGAGCATTCCATGCCTTTCTGGCTGCACCATAACAGGGTGAACTGTGGGCCACTCGCTGCCCTTAGTAAGACTCTGGATCCTGGAGGGGGCTGGACTTGCCCCTCGCCCTGGGATTCTAGCTCAAGCTCTTAGCTCCTGGCTCCTCTTCAAGGGCCAGCTTGTCTCCAGACCCCCACGCCTGGCCTTCTGTCCCCACACCTCCCCACAGCGCCTACCACACAGAAGAGGCAAGGCCAGCGAGCTGGGAAACTCCCGCCGCCATGGTGGCTGCCAGCTGAGTGTAATTAGCCCCGCCCGCTCCCACAGAGGCGACACCCAAGGCCCCGCCTGCTACCGCTTGCTGGCAGCTCCTCAGGGCAGTTGAACCTCCCGGCCTCCCTCCCTCCCCTGACTGGGGGAGAAGCAAGAGCGAACCAAAGGAGAAGGGGGGAATAGAGCCCAGATGGAGCAGCCTTCCCCGAGGCACCGCCTCGCTCTCAGCCCTTCGGCTCCTGTCCTCGGCCGTCTCCGGGCATCTCCAGCCAGCAGCTGCCCTCGCTGGCCGGGAGTCTCTGTAACAGAAGCCTCTGGGGCTGTCAGGGGCTGGCCACACGGCCTCAGCTGTCCCAGACAATGTGTTTCAAGTGGTTTTGCTTTTGAGGAACCAGCCTGCCCGGGACTTCAAAGGTCTCCACTGGCCACAGCTGCATTCCCCACACACCCCCTGGCTCCTGCCCGCTTGTTGCTGGTCCTGGGCTCCTGTGGCCAAGGAGAGCGGGCAGACCTTGGCAGATGCACTTCCTTTGCCCTTGGAGGGATTCCAGGCCCTGCTGAGACTCTGGAAGGAGGACAGAGCCGGGGCTTGCTCTGAGGCCCAAGCCTCCAGCCTGTCATTCCCCAGCAATGAGCCATAACCTCCAAGGTCCCCCAGTGTGCAGCATCTCCTCAAATGTCCCTTCAAGGCTCCTGCCCCGCTGAGACAAACAATGGCCCATCTAGGGGGGCAGCTGGGGACAGTTATGGGGTCCATCTCTGTTCCAGACGGGTTCTCACATATCTAGAGCACCACAAACTGTGCAGGCCGGATTTTCAAACCCTTGAGGTAGGAGGAGCCACCACCATCCTCTCTCTTCTGCAGACTCACAGTCCAACCTTTCTAGCCTGAAAATAAAGGTCCATTGGAGGACTGAGCTGTGGACACTCTGCGAGCACCTTGACCTCAACGGGATGTTGTTTTCTGTTTTGTTCACTGTTATTTCCCTCAGCCGAGCACAGGACATGGTACATAGTAGGTGCTCAATAAACATTTGTTGACTGAATGGAATGCCAATGTGTTTTGAGCCTATGGCCAATCCCCATCCTGCCTGCCAAAAGCAGGTTTGGATCACTTGATCACTCAGGAGATTCACTTGAAAATGGCTGCTTGATTCATAGGGAGTCTTCTCACCACTGAGGCTGCTTCAGGTGAGGGGCTTACCTTCCTTTTTCTTACAGAGGTGTGTGTTAGTAAGGAGCAGTCAGGGGCTCACAGATGTCATACATCATCTGCGGGACGCTGGAAGAGGCTGCTGACCACCCAGCCTCTGTTCTTGCTGATTCAGACCCCATCTGCCCAGCGCTGGCTTGCAAACAAGAATCAGCGGCTTCCTGTCTGCGGCCCTTTCCCAGCGGCCTTCTTGTGTGTGTGAACGGGAGGGGCAGCCACTTCCTTTATGATTTGTCTTCTCCCTTAGTCCAGTTCAACTTGAACTTTGTCATTTAAGGAGGAACTGGAAAGAGCAAGGAAGGGCTGATCCAGAATCTTCTGTTCTGGTGCTATCTCAGCCCCTCAGAGTTTAGCATAGCAGGATGGTCTCAGGTGGTTTAGCAGTTATCCATGGGGTGTCCTGGAAATATAATACACTAAGGGATACAAAAGCACGTCTGGAAGAATGTTCTGGCAGGGTCTGCCCCCTTGGAGGAATTGGGGACTATAAGGAAGGACCCAATCCCTCCCCTCTTGGGGGACAGAATCTCACATTAGAAACAGGGCCAAAATCAGAGAAGGTGGTGGTGCTGTGGCCCTGGCACTGGGGAGATGCCCAGCCTGAGACACAGGTCCTGACCTGAGAGCGAATTTCACCCCCCACAGGAGGAAATCAGCATGACTGAAATGCAGAAAGAAAAGGCTTTCCAATCATGAGCTTCCGCCCTGGGGCCAGACTTTCCTGTTACTTCCAAAGGGGCTGGTTAACCCCCAACCAACCCAGGCTCCTGCCACCTCTCAGGTGTCCTTCCTGCTTTTGCCCCTCTCAAAGACGCTGTAACCTTGAACCCCTGAATGGTGATCTTGACACCAGTCCCTTCTCCTCTAACCTCTTCTCATCCCTTGGTGAAATAAATCTGTAAAGCCCATGCTGTGTTACATTATTCTCTTGTCCAAAACCCCAATGGGAGGCTGGGTGCAGTGGCGTATGCCTGTAATCCTAGCGCTCTGGGAGGCCAAGACAGGAGGATCACTTGAGCCTAGGAGTTTGAGACCAGCCTGGGCAACATAGTGAGACCCCATCTTTAGAAAAAAGAAAAAAATTAGCCCGTCAGTGGTGCACACATATAATCCTAGCTACTTGGGAGGCTGAGGTGGGAGGATCACTTGAGCCCAGAACCCAGAAGTTCCAGCATGACTGATAGAGCCAGACGCTGTCTCTAAAAAAACAAAAACAAAAAACCCAATGGGCATTATACTGCCTTGTGGGGAAAATCTCATCTCTCTAGTCTTATGTCAAAGCCTTTCTCATGTAGCCCAAACTGTCTTTCCAATCTCTTCTGCTCCTTTCTACAGTGGTCAGTTTGTCCTTGAAATATACCATTTGTCCATCCACTTGTTCATTTATATTTATCTTGAACCAAGGCTGATAGGATTGAAAATCATCTTTCCATTTGTGAAGGGGCAAGTACAGGGAACACGGAGGTGACCCATATAGCTACTGACAGATGCTGACACGGGAGTGGCCTTGGACTTTACAACATTTTTAAGTATTAAGAAATTGATTTTAGAGCTGGGCACAGTGGCTTGTGCCTTTAGTCCCAGCTACTTGGGAGGCTGAGGTGGGAGGATTGCTTGAGCCCAGGAGTTCAAGACTGTAGTGGTCGGCTGGGCACATTGGCTCACGCTTGTAATCTTAGCACTCTGGGAGGCCGAGGTGGGAGGATCGTTTGAGCTCAGGAGTTCGAGACCAGCCTGAGCAAGAGCGAGATCTCGTCTCCACTAAAAAAATAGAAGGAAATTAGCTGGACAACTAAAAATATATAGAAAAACTCAGCCGAGCATGGTGGCGCATGCCTATAGTCCCAGCTACTCAGGAGGCTGAGGCAGAAGGATTACTTGAACCCAGGAGTTTGAGGTTGTTGTGAGCTAGGCTGACGCCATGGCACTCTAGCCTGGGCAATAGAGTGAGACTCTGTCCAAAAAAAAAAAGACTGCAGTGATCACACCTGTGAATAGCCACTGCACTCCAGCCTGGGCAACATATCAAGACCCTGTCCCTAAAAAAAACAAAAAGAAATTAATTTTATTATATTGGTGGGCTTATAAAATAATATAGTCAAAAACTATTTTCCAAAATAAAATTATTTTAGAAGATAACATGTGCATTAGAGCAAATAAAAAACATATTTATATTGGTTATTTCAATATTTAAAAAGAAAAAAGAAAAATATTATTCTTGGTACATATTCCTGTGCTTTAATCATTTTCTTTTTTTTTTTGAGACAGAGTCTCGCTTTGTTGCCCAGGCTAGAGTGAGTGCCCTGGCGTCAGCCTAGCTCACAGCAAACTCAAACTCCTGGGCTCAAGCAATCCTCCTGCCTCAGCCTCTCGAGTAGCTGGGACTACAGGCATGCGCCACCATGCCCAGCTAATTTTTTCTATATATTTTTAGCTGTCCAATTAATTTCTTTCTATTTTTGGTAGAGATGGGGTCTCGCTCTTGCTCAGGCTGGTCTCCAACTCCTGAGCTCAGAACAATCCGCCCGCCTCGGCCTCCCAGAGTGCTAGGATTACGGGCGTGAGCCACCGCGCCCGTCCTAGAGGATATTCTTAATTCTGATTTTTATATTGTGATTTAGAAATCTTTCATTGGCTCTGGAGCTGCTAAAAGAACACTTCGAGGCTGGGAAGTGTGTAGCAGTGACAGTGCTGGGCTGGGAGTCAGCCTTTGGTTAGCTATGTGGCCTTGGGCAGGGAGCTTCGCCCTCCGGGCACATCAGCCCCTCCTGTTAGCCAGGGATGGGACCGCCGGCCCGCATGTGTGGGGAGGGTTTAAAACGATGGTTGAGCTCTATGAAAGGTGAAGGAAAAGAAAAATGTCAACAACAACAAACAAAATAATGATGACACGGTGGGCCCTGCACAATCCTGACACTTAGAGGTAGTCAGTTACTAGGTGTTGTTAATGCTCTTCCCACGTGCGGCCTGACCTTGCATCCACTGCTGGTTTCCTCCTCCTGCCTCTCAGAATGGGCCTGTGCGATTGAATCTTGCCTTGGTGGATGCCATAGAAAGCTTTCGGGTCTCCCGCAGCAAGCTATGGTGTCAATAGTTATAATCCATGCGTCTGGGGTCTGCCATGGGCCAGCACTGCTCTAAGCACTTTACGTGGATTAATGAATTTCATTCTCATAACAGCTTTCTAGGGTAAGTGTGATTATTGCCCGGTGGTGTTGCATATCATGATGCCTGAGGATCTGGGAGGTCAGTGAGGGAGCCGGGCTGCACACCCGGGCAGACTGGCCCCTGGGCCCACAGGCCCTGTCAGAGAGTGTCTCTCGAATCTCCAGGTCCTCTCCTCACCCTGTCCACACTGCTCTGTGCCCTCGAGAAGGCTGGTGTGTGCGCTGTCCCTTGCCCTCTTGCCCGTGGTAGTTCTCAGTTCTTGGTGTGCTCTTGGCGGAAGAATGACCAGACACATCAAAGCAAGGTAAGCACAAGGTGACGTTTATTGAGTAATATGCTTGCCACAGACAACCATGGACTCCCTGTGTAACAGGAGGGCCCCATTACGATCTGGTCCTGTTTAACATTGCTTAGGCTGGGCCCTCCTCATGGTTCGAACGTCACCATCGAATCACTGTGGTGGACAGTCAGGAATCATATAACCTGAGTCCTACTGCGCATGCGGATCTCCCATGAGCCTCTTTGAAAGGCCATCTGGGAGGGTGAAGCACAATGTAGATCTAAGCTAAGGACATGATAAGTAGCTTAGGTTGTGCTAGGTCTCCTTAGAGAACCCATTGTGCCTGTGCTGCCTGGCCTTGGGCTAGGGAATCCTCTGCATTCTTTTGCAGTTGGCCTGCTAAGTTCTGATTGGCCGGTTGGTAGGGCTGTCCCTCCTTCTTCCCAGGTGTGGCACTTGCTCGGGGCAGGGTTAAGGTGGGGCAGCACCACGGCCCCCCCCCCCCCCGCTTTGTCCCCAGAGAGCCAGAATCCCCCACTATCTGCCTAACACTCTGGCTGCCTTTTGGCCAGAGGGGAGCCCAGCGGAGATCAGGGAGGGAGGAGAGGGAAGTCTGCACTCCTTCCCCTACCACCCTCCCCTCCGGCAAGGTCACCCAGGCTGGCCCGGGCCCTGGAAGGAAGGTCACAACCTCCTCAGGCAGCCTAGTGAGTGCCGTTCATTTCGTTCCTAGCGACCCCTTGACCCCGGGTTGCCACACCGTCCCTTGTGCTTCTCCTGCGCCCTTTGCAGCTCTGTAAATAGACGCCTGTAAATGAGCGCGCTCCTACGCCAGCTGCCCCTCAGCTGTAGATGGAGGGGGCTCAGCTTGTCCTTGGGCCTTACCAGCTTGCTGCTTCTTACAGTTTTAATTTCATTTATTTTTTTAAAAGACTTCAATGGGTACAAAAAGAGGTACAGTGAAAATCTCCCTCTATTTCTTGAATATCCAGTTCTCCCCTATAGAAAACCATTGAGATGTTTGTTTTCTGCTTTTTTATTCTGGTTAAATATACATATATAACATAAAATTTACCATTTTAATCATTTTTAAGTGGACAGTCCAGTGGCATTAAGTACACTCACTTGTTGTGCAGCCATCTCCACCATCTATCTCCAGAACTTTCTCGTCTTCCCCAGTTGAGACTGTACCCATTAAACACTAACTCCCTGAAATGGGTTTTTGTGAATCCTTCCACAGGCATTTTATCCATATTCAAACAAATATATATAAGTTTTCTTCCTTTAAAAACACAAATTTTACTTAGTAATATATCTTGGATATCATTTCGCATCAATTCCTAATGCGATTTCTCTTCTTTCTGCTCAGCCTCCCCTTGTGTGGGCACTCCCTGTGTGTTTAGCCCTTCCACATTGGTGGAAACTGAGGTGTTTGCAATCTTTGGCTGCACAGATAGCCCTGTGGGGAATCTGCTTTGCTTCTAACCTCCCGTTTCCTCATTTCTTCTCCTGGCCCATGAGCCCCCTCTCCGGCTCTGCCCCCTTGCAAGCCAGACCAACCACCGCCTGACTCAGGGCCTTCAGTCCCCGGCTTTCCTGACTCTCTGGGTGCCAGACTCGCTGCCCCCTCTCAGGAGATGCCCTGCCTTCCACTCTTGGATCTGCAAGAGGCCCATCTCCTGGGCTGGTGGCTAGCATTCCAGATGTGACAAACCACAGTGACACAGGGAAGAGAAGAGGACACTGATGGCTCCATGCATCCATGGGTGGGGTTGCCTTCCTAATGCAAGCTCCTGGGGAGCGCCCTGCAGGGGTGGGGCCAGGCTCCTGGCCACAGAGGTGAGGAGTCCAGCACTGGGTTTCCAAACTTGATTCATTCACAGCTGAATTTGCTGGCACCTACCCTGGGAGGTTGGCTGCTGATATCCTATTTATCTTTCCATCCACACCCTATGTGTTTTTCCTCTCTAACACTGCCACCACCATCTCCACCTTCTAATTAAAAGAAGAATTGTAGAAAAAAAAGAAAAAAAGTAGAGAACTGCCCCCCCACCCCCCGCCATGTAAGACTCAGATTTATGCTAGATGGGACGGGATCAGCTACAATGAAAAATGCTTTTCATGTAATTCTAACAATAACTGACAGCACATATGTTTTATAAGTATGCTCATGATGCCCACGGAGCCCTCACACCCTGGGAAGCCCATACTGTTTTTTCACCAGTTTACTGATGAAGAAAGAGCTCAGGGAAGTCAAAGGGACCAGCCAGTGTATGCTAGAGGTGGGACTGGATCTGCCCCTGAGCCCAGGTCTCCACTGATGCGTGTATTTCAGGCAGAGGCCCTTAAGCCCAGCCTGCTGCCCAGCTCAGAGATGCCACTGAGAAGAGAGGATTAACATAAAAGAACTAGAAGCAGCAGGGCCTGGGAGTAACCAGAGGCAGATGGACCAGCAAAACTAGGTCAGGCTGCAGAATGAGTTCCTGGGGGATGCTAGAGGGGACAGTAAGAAGTGACTGGAGGGTCAGGGGCCAGCTAAAGAGGTGGCTGTCCTAGGAGCTTGCCCTGCCCAGGAAAGAGAAAGGGGCCAGGGAGAGCAGCTCCTGGGAGCAGGGCCCTCTCGTGCCTGGCTCGGTGCAGACGTCTGCATGCCCTGGCAATCTCCACTTCCAGGAAACGTGGGACCTCACAGACCGGAACTAGTCCCTCAGGACCAAAAGACTTAGAGGTGGAGCTTTGATTCTGCAGGAGGCAGAGTGAAGATGGAGCCAGGGAGTGCAGCAGGGAGGGACGAACACACTGTGAGGAAAGAATTCCGTTCCTCCCTGGGGACCCCAGGGTCTGAGGCTCCTGCTGGTGGAGAGGCCATTTTACACTGTCCAGCCTCCTGGCCCGAGGAAACCCCAGCAAAGCAGGGATGGAGGCTGGGGGACAATGCGCCTGGGGCGGGGAGGCCTCTTCTGCAGAGAGTGCTCTCTGGAGAAAACCTTTTTATCCTCTGCTCCTTGAGGGCCAGCTGAGGAAAAGCCTTCGGGAGGAAGCAGAAGCCTAGGAGGCCATTTGGGGAACACTATGGGCACCCCCTTCCAGGCCTTTGCAGAGAGCACTAAGGACAAGCACAGCCTGGCTCGCTAAAACCAGCGGGCACTTGGATGCCGCACAGCCCGACTGCAGCGCAGGTGTACAGGCCGGCGGCCAGGGCCATGGAGGAGAGCGAGGTGGGCCACCCCCGCCCGCAAAGGCCTTCCAGGGAAGGGGGCACCAGCAAGTGCACAGCCCACAGCGGTGTGGTGTCCGTGTCAGATGAAGGCTCAAGAGAAGTGCAAGCAGGGAGCGGCCAGCGGCCACTGAGAGAGGCGCTGGGAGGCTCTGGGCAGACCAGGCACTACCATGGGCCTCAGCCTCGCTGGGATCCTGCCGCCACCTCCCCAGAACCACCCCCCACCACTTCTGGCCGTTCACTGCCTCAAGAAAGGGATGGGGCAGCAGAAAGCAAGTCTTCGGGCCCTCTGAGTTTCTGAATTCTGACTCCTTAGAGGAGTGTAAAAGGCAGAAGAATAGGTTTGGGAAGCTGCTTGATGAGAAATAGTGAGGTCTCCCAGTCTCTGTAACTGCAGAGCATCCCTGGGCTTGGGAAGAGGGCAGAGCTGGGGGGCGTCATGAGATTTCTGAGAAAGAGGCCCTGTCCGAGTTTCCTGGGATAAGTCTAGGGGAGGTGGCAAAGGCCAAGCGGTGTGTCCAGGCAGATGGACCTCTGCATCACTGCAGGCAGCAGAGAGAGTCCTATGTCCTTGAGAGTGCACGGCATGAAGTAAAGAACAGCTGTGGAGGGACCTTGTGGACAAGAAGGGACAGTCCAAAGGTGACCAGACATGGAGCTCCAGAGGATGCCAGGTGGACAGCTGGCCTAGGATCAAACGAGCTCTGGTCTCCTACATGTTCCGCGTAGGCGCATCCGGGCTCAGGAACTCAGGGAGGGTGGAGGGTGCTGGAACAGCCAATCCCTGGATTAACTGAATTGAAGTGCCTGCTACCTTAGGGGAACAGGGACTAAAACAAAGAAATGAGGTTGAGGTACAAAAATTAATTCTTCTACATCCAAATATATGCATTGAAATTCTAACCTGTTATAAGACAGAAAGCCCAGAATCTGTAATGACAACATTTATGTAATAACAGCCTATATGGCCAGGCAAGGTGACTTAAACCTGTAATCCCAGCACTTTGGAGGCCGAAGCAGGAGGATCTCTTGAGGCAAGAGTGCGAGACCAGCCTGGGCAACATCGCAAGACCCCCGTCTCTACAAAAAATTTTAAAATTAGCCAAGTGTGGTGGCACGTGCCTTAGTCAGCTACTCGGGATGCTGAGGCAGGAGGATCCCTTGAGCCCAGGAATTCAAGGCTGCAGTGAGCTACGATCATGCCACAGCACTCCAGCCTGGGTGACAGAACAAGACCCTCTTTCAAAAAGGAAAAAAAAGGCCTACGAATGACAAACAATAAACTGGTGGAAATTATTACATCACGCATAAGAAAAATACTGACTTCCTTCATATATGAAGATCTCATAAATCAATGATAAAGACTTACAACAAATAAGACAGTTCATAAAGGATATAAATAGATAGTTCACAGTAAAGGAAATACAAATGACTTCTTAACATTTGAAACACATTTATCAATCATAATTTGAGAAATGCAAATTAAGACTACAGTGAGATATCATTTTTCACTGATCAGAAGGGCAAAGGCTTACAAATTAATTAAAGTCTGATGCTGGGGAGAGGGCAGGGAGGATGGGAGAGTAAACTGGTATGGCCACATTGGAGAGCAATCTGGCAATATCTTTCAAACTTAAAGTACACATTTCCTTTGACCCTGCCATTCCAGGTCTAGGAATTTACCCTGCAGGTACATCCCTATGTGTCCATAAGAATGTTTATTCAAGCAGCATTGCTTGAAATGGCAAAAAAAAAAAAGGAAACAACTTAAAATATCTATTAATAGAGGACTGGATTATAAATAAACGCAGTCATCCCTGGGTATCCGCAGGGGGCTGGTTCCAGGACACAACCTCCAGCCCCACAGACACTAAAATCCACAGATGCTCAAGTTCTTGATACAAAATGGTACAGTATTTGCATTATAATCTACACACATTCTTCCTCATATTTTAAGTCATTTCTAGATTACTTATAATACCTAATACAATGTAAATGCTATGTAGCTGTTATACTGTAATTTTTGTTTCTATTATTTTTTATTGTTGAATTGCTATTTATTTATTTTTTCCAAATATTTTCAGTCTCATGGTTGGTTGAATCTTTGGATGCAGAACCCGCAGATATGAAGGGCTGACTATAATGACGTCAATGGAATGTGCGTGGCCATTCGAAATGAAGTAGATCTATGTATGCTGATGTGGACAGATCTCTGAGAAACAATTTTTTATTTAAAAAACATTTTTTTAAAGCTTTTCTCTGTCTTTGAGTTTTTCAGTTCACAATAAATGACCAAACCACAGATGAAGATGCTGCCCAAGGTTATCAGTGTTTCCTCTATAATGACATAATGACTGGCATGATCAACCACATGTCACACTTCCCTACCGATGAGTGTGTGTCTTTCCTTGGAGGCTCTGCTGCTGAGTATAAAGGCACCATTTCCTTGCTTTCATTTAGCTCCTAAGAAACGCGGAGCTATATTTGTTGTCCGACTCTGTAAGCTATGTCAGGCGCAAGATATTATTGATTCCTGTGTTCCTTCTGCTTCATTTCTGTTGTATTGATATTTTTTATTGTCCTGTGTTTTACTTTTTATTTACCTTTGTCAGCCGGAAACATTAATTGTTTAAAAAGCAACTACACGTAGTTGTCTTCCATTTGCATTTTTAAAAAAGAATCCATATACAAACACATGCATGTTTATGCATGGACATTTCTAAAAGAGCACAGAAGTTAAAAAAAATCTTTATCTTCTCACAGAATAATTTAGTACTGTGGGAATGCCCTAGCATCTGTGAGTGTTTTATATTTATAGCGGTGTATAAGGCACAGGAATGACCAGGAGCAGAGGAACAGTGTGGGGAAGGCAGAGCAAGCCCTTCTGCTGGCCTAGAGCCAGGGCTAGTGGGCGAGTCTGTGTCAGAATTGGTGCTTTCCACATGGACAGCCTTAGACATCAGGGGCTGAGTAACGCCCACCTTCGAGGCTGTGACAAAAGTCCACAACCATCTAAAGGCTGACGTGTTCTAGAACTGTTTATCTTTGAGAGAGGAGCACTTGAGAGGCTCCAGGTGGGGCTGGGAAGGACCGAGGAGGAGGAATCCGCAGGGAGAGGCAGAGGATCAGCTCTCTTGTGCCTCATGGGCCTGGTGTCACCCTGCCAGGTCCCATAGGGACCGTGACAATGACTATAGATAGATCTGCACCTGCTCTGGAAACATAAACTCCTATTTCTCAACAAAATCTACCTAAGCCCAAAGATGAGATCAACAAAGAGTTTAAAGGTCATTTTAGATTATTAAGAAGGATGCAAATACTTGCACAAGACAAAAGAAGAAATTCAAAGCCCAGTAACATGAGTAATAAGGGAACTAAAAATACAAATTCAATTCAAATAAGGAGATCCCATTTTCCACTCATTAGATAAGCAAAAATGTTAAGAATTGCTACTATTCCATGTTGGTGAGGGTGTGGGAAAACAGGCACTCTCAAGCCCTGGTGGGGAGATTAAAAATCAGCCCAATCTTTTTGGTGAACAATTAGGCAGTAATAACATGTTAAATGTGGATTCAGTCTGATCCAGAGATGCCACTTCTGGGAATCCACTCTCTGATGTTCTCACACAAGGCATGTGCAGAGATGTTTACCACAGCATTGTTTATCTAGCAAAATGTTGCAAACAACTTCAATAGCCACCAGTGGGAGACCAGATAAATAACTTATGGTGTATTCACACGGTGGGATCTTTAAGAGACTGAGGTAGATTTATATACACTGGCATGGAAATATGTCTAAGACATATTGACAAGTGAAATTAACTAGTCAAAAATATGACATATATAGTATAATTATATAGATAGATATAGACATACAGATATATATATAGAGAGAGAGATTTAAAGTCCCTCCCAAATCCTAGGATTATATCATTCACAGCAACAGGCCTGGAAGGATCTACATACACGTAGTAAAGAGTGGTTGCCTCTGAGAAGGAAAGGGAAACTGGAAGGTGGTGATAAAGAGGAATTCTAAGTTTAACTGCATACATTTCTTGACTACAGGCATGAGCCGCTGTGCCCAGCTAATTTTTACATTTTTTTTCTTTTTTTCATAGAGATGAGGTCTTGGCCGAGGCTGGAGCGCAGTGGTGTGATCACAGCTCAGTGGAACCTCGAATTCCTGGGTTCAAGTGATCCTCTTGCCTCAGCCTCCTGAGTAGCTGGGACTATAGACATGCACCATCACACTCAGCTAATTTTTTAAATGTTTTGTAGAGACGGGGATCTTGCCGTGTTGCCCAGGCTGGTCTGGAACTGCCAGCCTCAAGCCATCCTCCCAAAGTGCTGGGATTACAGGTGTGAGCCACCTAGCACAGCCGAGTTTTACTACATACATTTCTGGGTTGGATTTTTAATTTTTATCTTTTTTTAAAACAATGAACACACATGAATGTATTACTTAGCAGCAGTATTTGTGGTCACGGTGGTCAGGGTAGGCCTTGGCTTCATTACTTATGAGGTGTGTAAGAGGCAAAAAAATAAACCTCAATGTGCCTTACTAGTTTTCTATTAAAATAATACACTTGTGCAGATTCAGTAAGTTGACAGAAGAAAAATGCTTAGAACAGAGCCCAGCACATAGTAAGTGCTCCAATTATTGTTACTTGTGTAATTAAACATAAGCGTTGTTTCACAAGTAGGCTGTGTCAGCCTGCAGGAAAATCCCACACTGGTAAGGCCAAGCTCGCATGAGCATACGCTTGAGAAGGGAGGGAGATGCTCCTTGGTCACGTCTGCATCAAAGGAGATTCACATCCTCCTGGAGGGTGGGAGCCAGGCCAGGAAGGCACAGAAGCAGCACTCCCTGGGCAGTATCAGGCCCTTCTGTGGGACATCATCCCTGACTTGAGTTCCCGCTGAGCTTTGCCAGTGTTGAAGTGGCCAGAGTTACTGACCCCAACAGGTGGAGCCCCTCTGGTCCCAGACACAAGCTCTTCTAGGAGGGCACCAAGGGGCATGTGACTTCAGAGAGTGGACAAATGTGCTCAGGACCCTCCTGTGGGTTCTGGTCTGGAGCCTCTAGCACTCAGCACCAGGAGGGAGATGCTGGGAGCAAAGACAGCTGGGCTTTGGACCAGGAAAGTCACTTACATAATCCTTGCGCTTTGGTGACCCATGCAGACTGCTGTGTTCCATCAACGGATCCCACTGATACCTTTAAGGAGTTGTTTGCAAAATTTTCCTTCTCCATTGGTAAAATTAGGTACAACTTATTTTCTCCCTTATAAATAAAATACCTCTGGAAAGAAAATTCTTCAGTAGGGGTGATCAGCCTTCCCTGGAATGAGGACTTAAAAATGCATGCAGGCCGGGCGTGGTGGCTCACACCTGTAATCCCAGCACTCTGGGAGGCTGAGGGGGGCAGATGGTTTGAGCCCAGGAGTTCGAAACCAGCCTGAGCAAGAGCGAGACCTCGTCTCTACTAAAAATAGAAAGAAATTAATCGGACAACTAAAAATATATAGAAAAAATTAGCCGGGCATGGTGGTGCATGCCTGTAGTCCCAGCTAC